>LAXH01000007.1:166443-226901 GCA_001006505.1 Tilletia horrida
CGTGATTGACTTCAGCTGGTCGGAAACGGATTGAGAGAACCTATCAACGCCATCATCTCTGGTAAATCAGACCCACATGTCCTCACCGACGCAGGCCTGCGCGACTATATTCGGTAAGCAGGACCCCTTTGACCGCCTCTCTGTCTCTGTGAGGTTTTTGTTGCTCACACAGGCTGCCTTGCTTGGCTCATCATTCGCTCCACATCATCAGCACGATAGGCTTCTCCTTCGAATGTCTCAACCTGCACCGCGGTGGCAGACAGCGCGCCAACCTCGGCGACGGAGACGGGTGGAAAGAAGAGGCATTCGAATACAGACAGACCCAGATCCCCGGTGCCCCAGGCAGATGGATTGGATCGTGCTGGGAGAGTCTCTATGGTGGGAACCACTTCCGTGTCTGGAAACAGAATGGAACCTTGGCAAACACCGGCGCTTGGTTCCTGGCCATCTCGAAAGAAAAGGTCAGTTGCATGGACCCGGCCAACTTTGGAAGGAGATGAGAAATGATAGCTGACTAGAAGGAGCAATCCTTCGTGTTGGGCGGCTCATTCTGCAGAACTTGCGCGCGCGTCATGCCATCGACACAGACGGCTACAACATCGGCCGCGACCTCCTCATCGACTCGGCAATCCGTGGCGGACTCTGGCAGCACTACCACTGGAGGGCAGACATCACCTGGATCGATGGCCTTATGGAGCCTGGCGCAGACGGAATCAACCACAACATCTCCGTAGACGGCCGAGTCGCCGTTCTGCATGTCAAGAGTAAGTTCATCCCTTTGGCACCGCCCGCCAGCCCAGCCGATGGTGAATTCACGCAGCTTACTCACCATTTTCCTGTTCGACTCACAGGGGTGGTGACAGATTCGGTGAACGAATGCGCGCCGGACAACCCTGCAGCGGCGTGGACGATTTGCGAGACTGCACCTTCCAGCCATCATTCGTGGCCCCAGCGAGTACTCCAGACTACAAAGAAGGTTGCGCACGGAATGGTCAAAGCAATCTCGTCCGCCGCCTCGACTTCGCAGCAGATCATCGGCAAAGCCCCTGGTGTATTCCACTGGGCGAGGAAACAGGTTCAAGAACGATTCGCGTCGACATAGGCCCCCTTCGTCTTTCCTCCATCTCTCCGCCGCTCGATAAACGATCACAAGCCGCCCTTCCGAGCTCAGATACTTCCGAGTCTCTTTTGATTTCTTCTTCACCATCTGTGCATAGGTTCCATGATTCACCTGCTTGTGGCTGTTGTGTCTGTGTTCATACGTCATCCTGGATTCCCTAGCTCATCACTGTCATGTATTTTTCCCCCTCCGTGCTGAATCCCAAGTGCTTTCGACTTTGTATGCGATGGTTCGTGTGCCTTGCAGACTGATCCAGAAATGAGATTGAACGGAAAAAGTCCCGTCATGTATCTTACAAGTTGCCGTGCTGACCCTTCTCTTTCCTGATTCGGACCACGGCTTTGCCCCAAGTCTTGCGTTGAGCCAGATCGCTGAGCGCCTTTGGTACGCTCTCCAGTCCCTCGTATATCGGGTCGAAGATGACAGGCTTGACCTCTTTGGCACTGAGCCAGTCCAGCAGAGTTCCCCACGTGTCATAGACCTTGTCAGGCTGTTGCGTCGCAACATCACAGAACCCCAAAGCACAGCAGTCAGCTCTGTCTCATGACCATCTCCATCACGCTTCTTCGAAGAGAGACGCACCTCTTCACGAATGTATCGTCCCCAGTGTACTCCGGTCACAGCGCAGTTCTTGAGGAGGAGTAGGTTGGCAGGCACCTTTTCGATCTCTCCGGCTGCAAAGCCGACGACGATGATCCTTCCGTTCCATGCAATGCACTTCAGACTGGCATTGATCAGTCCAACCGGGTCATAGACAACATCTGCAGCGGAAACATTTCGGCGCCAATGATGTGAGCAATGGAAAAGACTGTCCTCAACATGGATAGCGAGAAAAGACGTACCTGCCCCCTTTCCGCCAGTGATCTCTGCCGGACAGAAGAAAGCCGCGCGAGACTACAAGTCAGCATTTTACACAAGCAAGATCCTCAGCCACTGGGTAGGCAGAACCATGTTCCTCCTCACCTTTGACCTTCTTGGCCCACTCCTTGTCGCGGTAGTTGAGCGCATAGTCGGCCCCACCTAGCCGCTTGCATACATCGAGCTTCTCGTCCGAGCCGGCAGTGGCAATGACCTTGGCGCCCATCTTCTTGCCCAGCTGGACAGCTGCGAGCCCGACTCCGCCCGCTGCCGCGTGCACCAGGAGCCATTCCCCTGCATGATTGCCCCCCAAAGATGAGAACAAATGAAAATGGAAAATCAGACACATTCTGGTCTGCCGTTGCTGTTCCAGATGTAGTGCGCCTTCTTAGGCGCTGGGAGCAAGACTGACCTGGTTGAATGTCTGCGCGGTATCGCAGGGCAGCATACGAGGTGGGCCAGGTGATGAACAGGGTCGCTGCCTCCTCTAGACTCATCTCGTCTGGTACTTGAATGAGCTGTTGCCAGTCAGCCTTGACTCGTTCTCCGTAGCCTCCTTGGGCGGCGCCAAACACTCGCGCTGGAGAAGAAGAGAAATGGTCAGTGATTCGGTCGCAGATTCCCTAGCATATGCGGGGGGCGACTTTGAGCCAGTTGAAACTCACTGCCAGGTTCGTATGGGCAGCCTGGCGGGATGGGAGAGTTTGCCGAAATAACACCTGCAAGCTCCATACCAGGGACAAATGGGTCTACAAAAAAGCGGGCGAAAGACGTAGATTGAGCAATGCGCATCTGGCCTCGTCCGAAACTGGAGCTGCGGGTGATAGCATGCGCGCCTGGCGCAAGGGCCACTCACGGGGAGGCTTGACCTGGTATTTTCCCTGCGTATTCGTAGCGAGAAGAAGAGGCTCGTTTCAGTTCGCAGCTGAGGCCCGGACAGAGATGTGCACCAGAGGAAACACTCACAGCACATTGCAAGATGTCAAAGAAGTTGGCGGCGGCTACGTAGACGTCGACGAGGACCTCGCCCTTGCCGGGCTGAGGCTCTGGGCAGTCGTCCTTGAGCTTGGACTGGAGCTCGGGTAGCTCGGTGTTCTTGTCGATGACAAATGCGCGCATAGTGGTGGTGGTTATGGGAACAGAGAATAGCTACAGCGGTGCTCTCCAGTTGGTGATCGAAGTTGCTGTCGAGGTTGTGGACGTGGGGAAGGAGAGGAAGCGTGCAAGTTGGGTTCGCCAACGTCGGCTAAGCTGGATTGCCGGAAGACGTGGTTCGTTCGCAGGAAGATCAACAACAGCAACGACTCAGCATGGAAGGCGCATCAGTCGTGTCCCAGGCCCATCACTCTTGCTACGATCAGTGCCGTGGGAACCATGACATGGCCTTGACCGGGCCTGCCTGAAGTCTCGTACGCTGACTCGGTCCTCCTCATCAATACAAGATCTTCAAAGTTTATCCGCCCTGCATTCACTCGACTCGACGGTCAACTGTGACAAAAATTCTGAAGGCTGGTTGAGCTTCTTGCACACGACACGAGTTCCTTGAAGTGAGGACGCTGATACTGACAGCTTTACAAAGTGCAACGCTTCCAAGAGTACTTTCTTTGTGCGTGCTAGATCTTGGAGGCTAAGAGACCATCGCTTTCCAGCTTCGATATCGAAAGCTGACGTTCTTCCATCATTTTCTTCTGTGATTCCTCATGTTTCCTCAGCTCTTAGAATTCCACAAAGCACATCAATTCTCGCCAGCATGGTAAGTTTTCCCCCCGTGACAGCTGTAATCTTTCCGCTCGTTCCCTCAGTTTCTATCAACCGCTTCTGGCAGGCTTCCAATCCTTCTGAAATCTCAGTGTCCTCGCCCTTCGATGCTCACGTCCACCTCCGCCAGGGTGACATGTGCTCCTTGATCGCCCCCCATGTCGCACAGGGAGGCGTCGACGTGGCCTACGTTATGCCCAACCTGGTGCCTCCAATCAGTACCACCGATGAGGCCGTCGCCTACCACAAGCGTCTGGTCGAGCTCGCTCCCTCCACAAAGTTCCTGATGAGCTTGTACCTCAGCCCAGCCCTGACACCAGACGAGGTCCGCAAGGCCAAGGACAGCGGAGTGGTCTGGGGCGTCAAGAGCTATCCTCGCGGTGTCACGACCAACAGTGCCTCAGGAGTCGAGAGCTATGATGTGTATTACCCAGTCTTTGAGGCGATGCAGGAAGTCGGCCTCGTTTTGAACCTGCACGGCGAAGTACCCAGCGACACTGACAAGGTGTGTGAATCCATGCATTGCCATGTTTGCAAACCAGACCGAGAGGAGTAGGAACTCTGCTGAATTCCTTTACTCTTTCGCAGGGAATTTGCGTCCTGAACGCAGAAGCTCTGTTCCTCGAGCATCTCCACAAGCTTCACGCCGCGTTTCCTCGCCTGCGCATCATCCTGGAGCACGCTACCACTCGCGCAGCCGTCGAGGCCGTCAAGAAATGTGGCGACACTGTCGGCTGCACCATCACTCCTCACCATCTGCAACTGACAGTCGATGACTGGGCTGGGAAACCACTGAATTTCTGCAAGCCGGTGGCCAAGTATCCAGATGACCGTGCTGCGCTGCGAGAGATTATCAGGGAAGGTGAGCCTCTGCTCCACTTCATGTCTCGCTATGATCTTCCAAGTGATGGAATGCTCAGGGGAGTCTTCGTTTGGGTATTCTTTGCAGGCCACCCGCGGTTTTTCCTTGGATCGGACTCGGCGCCTCACCCCTTGGCCTCGAAGCTTCCCTCTGCTGCCACCCACGGACTCGAGACCGTGACCTCATGCGGATGTGCCGCCGGCGTCTATACCAGTGCCATTCTCATCCCACTGTGTGCACACCTGCTCGAATCCTTTGGTGCTCTCGATCGAATGGAGGGGTACGTGTCCAAGCACGGACGCGCTTTCTATGGTCTCGACACCGAGGCGGGCCGCAAGGTCAACCTGCGACGCGTCTCTGGCCCAAATGCTGCTCGGATTCCCGCCGCGTTCATCCACCCTGACCACATCTCCATTGCTGAAGGCGCCAAAGACCGCATTCAAGTGGTGCCTTTCATGGCCGGTAGCCAGCTGAACTGGGAAATTGCATAGACACATTCGAGTTTGCTCCATCTTTGAAAAGGCAGACAAGATCCCATTACCTTGGAACAAGACTTGACAATCATGACATACTTTCCGCCTCAGACGGACTTCAGCTGCTGTCGGAAACCGATGCTGATAGCAGCCACACTGCCCATGACCGTCCCTGAGAAGATGACGAGATTCTTCATCCCGTGCGAGCCCCAGAGGTCGTTCTTGGTCGCCTTGCCCGCGTCGTACAACACAGAGGCGACCAAGGGTCCCGCAGTGGCACCGAGCCCTCTGATCAGGATAAAGATGAAGGAGAGCTGGTTAAAGTCGGTGGCCTTGCTGTTGGCCAGCATGACTGCGCGTGGCATGGATATGACAAAGGTAGAGAAGGAGGCGCCCAGCACGCCAAACATCAGAATGAACGGCAACACGACGTCCAGGCTCCTTGCAAAGCCGAGGAGCAAGAATGTCGCAAGGGCACAGCCGGTGGTCGAGATGGCCATCAGCACGCCCGTCGAGAGCCGATCGACGAGGATGGCAGCGAACATGAAGCTGACCACTGCTGAGCCGTTGTACGCCGCCAGCAATCCGTTGGCTGCCGTTTCGGAGAGGCCGATGGAGATACACAGCGTAGAGAGATAGAGCGAGATGGCCGTCCAAGCACTTGCTTGCAACACGGTTATCACCGCGCCTATGACTCCCGGCACGCAAAGTAAAGGCGCAAAGCTTCCGGGCATGTACTGCTTCCACCTCCGATCCACACTCGAGGAGGGTGGTGGTCTTCGAATCGGGATACGTGGACGCATGATCATCAGTGCGATCCCCGCAAGGCCGGTCTGGATACCCGCTTGCCACCGCAAAGTCCATCGAAAGGCGAAGTGCTTGAGCAGGGCATCAAAGACGAGCGGGAACATGATCCCGCCAATGCCGGAGCCGAGGTAGAGCAGCGCAGCGGCGGAACCTCTCCGTTGGACGAACCACTCGGAGAGCCACATCTGTGCAGGGAGGAACGCGATGCCGCCTGCGACGCCGGGGATGACGCCCTGTAGGAAGATGAGCGGACCAGCGGAGCCTGCAGGAAGGAAGGAGGCCGCGAGCAGACTGAGAAAGGTGGTGACCATCGTGGCAAAGTAGACTTGCAGGATGATGTGCGGGTTGGCTTTGAGCACGCCGTGGAAGAGGTAGGGCGCAGCGAACGCTCCGCCGACCAGGATGGACCCGATGGCGGACAGGGCCGATGCCGAGCTGTTGTGGAACGGGGAAGACGGGTTGGAGGTGTGGTAGGCGAGGTACGTGCCTTGGCTGGGGTGGGAAACACTGCTGTTAGTTGTTACCGCTCGACATGGAGGTGTCACACACACCCGCGCAATAAAACATTCCGTGCTCACCTGTAGGCAGATCCAAAGATGTTGATTTCGGTCACAATGGCGCCGGCCAGGTACAGCCATGCGCCTTTGCCTCCATCAACTGGAGGCAGGTTGGCGGCCATGAGATCTTCTTGGGACTCGGCGGCAGTGATGTTGGGCTCATCGGCGGCAGTCTGCAGGGGAAGGGGTTCGAGCTCGATGGCGGGGGTGGACAGCTGGGAAGGAGTATCAGCAGTGGTAGCCATCTTCAGTGCAATCAGACAGTCAGAGCAGAGTGAGGGAGGAAGATGATCAGCTTTGAAGGGAGGTGGGACGTCGCTGTCTTATCCAAGTTGGGGTGCGCGGTGTTCTTCGAAGGGTAGAACGGCCGAAGTCAAGAACTTTTGAGATGACTCGACAGAGAGGTCCGGTCTGTTGATGCGGTGTCAGGTCGAATGAGAAGCTTTGCAAAATGAAGCGCGATTGCGGACAGAGTCTGACACCGCGGGCTGCTTTTACCCTTCTGCCTTCTGAAGATCTTCGGCTGACTCGCGCCCCATGAGAAATGAGAAGGACCGCCGCCGCTTCGGCTACTCCTGGTAGATCGTGGTGAATGTACCAGCGGCTCAAAGTTGGACCGCTGTAGCGACCTGCACATGGCCAAGGATGCTGAACCCAATCTCAATTCATCAGGAGACGACTTCCAGCATTGACATCTAGCTCGCTCGTGTGCTGTCATCGAGTGTCAACAGGCAATGTCCTCTTATGGGCAAGGTGACAATGTAATTCCAACACATTTGATTTGTATGATACAGATAAGCAATTTCCTCCAACCATTCCGAAGATCCCATGGCGAACCCTGCCATCCCGAGTGATGGAGAGTTAGAGAAAAGAAAGGGACAAGCAAGGGGGGTGAACGATGTTCAGTTTTGGGAAAGTGTGCTCGAGAGAAGGAGAAGGAAGGGTGGGGCTGGCGGCCGAGGTCGACTTCAACCGAGGGCGGCGACAACTGGAGTGCCTTGTTGAGTCATCGATGTCGGTTGTGCTCTTGACCAGTCAACGCGAGAGAATCGCTTCGCTGACTGAGACTTTGTGTTGACCGTGGTTATGGTTGACATGGCACTGATCCTCCAGGTGGACGAGTGGGTGGCCGCTTCACCAGCCCTTGCCGATGTTCCAGTCCTTGGCGGGCGCTGTGGTGGTTGCTGGTGCCGCTGATGAAGAGCTTGCCCTTGGTTGACCGCCCTGGATCAGATTGATGGAAGGGAGCAAGTCAGTCAATTGGTCTGTGGGGGGTTCCAGCCAGGATGCAAGGTGTTGGCCACTCACCAAGTTGAGCAGGGGGGCTGCGGAGGCGACGGAGACGGTGACGAGAGTGAGGAGTGCGAAAGAGAACTTCATCGTAAGGTCGTCCGAGGTTTCCAGAGGAGAGGAAGGAGGATTAATGCGAAGAAAGAGGTCCAGAAGGAGGCAGTAAAGGTACAGAGACGGAAGTCAGCATACCAACACTGTGTTCGCTTATATACGCGTGCAGAGGAGAAGAAAATTTGGAGTAGTCAGATTTTGTGTAGGACTCGAGATCTACCTGGGTATGCACGTCTAGAACTACAGTTTCGGCATGACGACTTGCCCTCCCAAGCAAGTTCCAATTTGCAAGAAGAACACAAGAACGCGGCGGTGCAGGACTGAGTTCTTGGAAGGGGAGGTGGCAACTCCGCGAGACCACATTCAAGACTTGCTCCTGTGCCTGACTTGCTGGCTGGCTGGGTGGGTGGGTGGCTGGCGCCAGGTTGCACGAGTGCAGTGGAAGGAAGGAAGTTTGAGGAAGTGAGACACCTCTGACGCAAATTCAGTGTCATGTGCTGTCCCGCTGCCCGGCTCGTCAGTCGTCACCCCCGCCCTCTTGTCCGTGCTGCTGGTCCGGCGCCCAGCAAGACTCCGCCCCCCTTTTTGCTCTTCCCCTTGTGGCCACCGAAATTCTTCAAAACTCCAGGTGCCCTTCCCTCATGCACCTCATGCAGGCACCGCGCATAAATTGTGTCAGTTCGATGATCTTGTGTCTGCGTGGCAGGAACCTTGGCTAGAGTGGCCCGGCGAAATTTGATTCGCCCTGGACCTGAGTGACCGAGTCTGTGCCTTGGCGGCTGTCCAATGATGTGCTGGGGGGTCTCGTTTCGGCTTGGAAGCATCCGTCTCAGATTGATTCAGTCCAAGGATTCGCCTCCTTCAATTGGCCTCATCCAGCCTGCTGGCCACGAAGCTGCGTGTCCGACATGCCCAACAAACATGCTGTGCATCGGGAGCTAACTCTGACGATTCAATCTGTGTAGAGAGCGGTCTCCAAAAAGTTCGAGGGCGGCAAAGGAAGCCATCCGAGCTGGACCATGGACCATATTCTGAATGGGCGGCCAAGCTTTGTTGTCGATGGATGGATGATGGGGCTGGCCAAGGGAAGGCGGGCAAAGTTGCTGCACGCAGAGATTCAGTCGGAAGCGGAGCAATGGCGGCAGGGACGTCACAGAACAACTGCTGTGATGTCGCGGATGTTTCACTTTGTGGACTCATCTGGATGCCGCAAGCGGGTCGACCCGGCAGCACAGATGACAGGATTAAGGCACTGCTTCCACACAGCTGCCCAAGACATAACTTCTCCACATCATCTTCGAGACTGCAGATGCCTGGCGCTCCCACATGCATAAAAGACCTTGCGGTGCAGTGAACCAGCAGGGCGGCAGAGCTTGAAGGTCCGGATTCTGAAGCAGGCCGTCCATTTGAACTCAGATTGACAGATCACAGGGTACCTTTTCTTTTAAAAAGCGTGATTTTCATAAGCCAGGGAAAGTCAGACAAGGGGAAGCTCGTGGGCCACCGTGGGAATATTCGGCCACGTGGCATTGGACGCCAAGGTCCGAATCAGGGTCAGCACCCACTGGTTGCGCGCAAACAGATGTGTCTGCAAGTGGACGGCAGTCCAGGCGACATGTACGCAGACATCATGGCGTTATACGGTCCCGAAGCCGGTCAATCACATGATGAGCTCCCGACCCTTGAGAAGCTAGAGTTCTCTTTGTGGACGTTGAATGAAATGCGCATAGAACATTCGATTGCACGCTAGCTCTCTGTGGTGTCATTCTGTACACTCTGCGACAGCCAGGCAAGGCCAAGGCATTATTGCTCAGTCTATCATCCGCTGAAGAGACGACTCCTCAGGCTCCAATTAAGCACGGTTGCCTTTCAAGAGAAGGAAGGAGCGAGCGAGCATCTATGCACGACGCCGCTCCATCGGCAGAGAAGGAGGAGAAGCCAGAAGCTTTCCGAAAGAGGAGAGAACATGCTTCCAATGGCGCCTTGGTAAGATCCCGCGCCAAGGGAAGGAGCTCGGTGTCAGCTTCCCGTCGGACGTGCACCTCCGAACCCATGCATCTTCCTCCCAAAACACCTACAAGCGCCCAGGTCCTTAGGTCTGCCCAGGGTGTGTGAGAACAGGGCCTCGTTGATCAGGGTAGCAGGCCATATGTATGTATGGAAAAACATGCTCATGCTCTCGTCCATCTGTGTGACTTGTGAGCGCACACGTCTGCGATGGTGTGAAATTGTGAACGTGTTCCCCATCCTCCCTATCTGCGACGCTTGGCAGAACTCAAGATCCAGATCTTGGCCCATTTGCAAGAAGCATGAGGAGGGAGGAGCCAAGGGCCAAGGCGGATGGCATCTATTCTCTGCAGGCAAGTTTCGACACGCGGTACTAGCAGTATTCACGCTGATAGACTCCTGCAGTCCTGTTCGTTTGCCAGATCTAGATCTGAGCGCTGCTAGCTTGTGGATAGCCGGTATGTGTGCAGCTCTTGATATTTACCCGAGCACCACCTTGGACAGCGCATAATCCATAGGCGGGGCCTCGTCCTCAAATATGTACAGTACAGGCAGGGGCTTATGGAAACTGCAGATGCACCAAGAAGCAAAATGGAAATCTGCTGCAAGGGGTGTGGTGCAAATCTCTCTGAGGTCAGGCTTCTCATCTTCGGCCTGACCGGTCCGATGGACAAGATTGTGCAGCCAGTTCACGGAGAGGATCCCGAGATTGTGACATTCCTTGCTCAAGCCGCCCAACGAAGAAGAGGCACCTTCTACAGGAGTTGGTGCGGGCCGCAGTTTAAGCTTTGGCAAAGGGTTACGGTATGGGAATCGCGTGTTGAGGCCGTTCTCAAAACGGACCAACCATGCCATTTGAACGAAAGTGGACTGCAGAACTGGTGATCTTGCCGTGGAAGGAATCGTGTGGACTGCGGAAGGCTTCGTGGGCTTAAGCACCTAATAATGTAGTTGCTTTCTTTTGCGTGTAGAAGAAGGAAAATGACAAAGAAGGACCTGGTGGGATATAATTGCATGAAGGAGATGATTGTGGAATCTGCCGCTGTTCTGTTTCCTGCGTCCGATTCGTACCGCCATGGTGGAGTGGATCGCCACTGCTGAGCTCGACCCGCGTTTGGAGTAGAGAAGAGACGGCAAGGGTCGACCAAGTCCAGGTTGCAGTGGTCTCAGCCAGCTGCGGGTCTCATCCTGGTAAGGTGTGGTCCTCTAATAAAGGGAACGAGTCATTCTTTAGACCTCAACCCGTCCGTCTCACGTGAACGACGGGGAACATCACGACAAGGTGAGTGTGGAGGAGCCATCCAGCCAGTGAGCTGGGCTACTCGCTTCCTTCACGCGCTCTGAGGCAAGGCGGGTGGCAAACATGTAGAGCGTGTGAGTGAATGGGTTGAGTCTTATACTGACGCAAGCTTTTGTTTCGGTTTCCCTCCACTTGATGTGGGATGTGTCTCTATTTTGCGCTCTACGATCCCAAGCTGTCGATCGAGCACCACCACGAGTCCGGGCTGTCGGCACTCACCATTTGGAAAAGTACAGTACATCACCCATCTCGCCACACAACAACAACGCACCAGGCATCGGGCGAGCTCCTTCAGATTACGACCCCTTCTCCCGACCCGGGCGGCCCGTGCTGTGGAACCGATCACCACTTCCCGGCAACCGACTGCTCTCGTGCCCTGGGCCTTGTTCGGGCATTATTATTTTGGACCAGTTGCAACTCCATAACCTTCTCATCGTCCCACCCATCTCAGACCTCTCTGACTTCACTCCAACACAAGTCCTCATCTATCGCCATCCCTGAATCTGGCATCCATCCACCAGCATCCCTCTCCGACTTGATCCAAAAGGGAGCAACTTCAGAAGGATCCCAGCGCCTTTTCCCTCACAGCTCTGGTCCCCCTCATCAGCTGCTGCTGCATACATCGCCACAGCACACGCAACAATCTCTCCCAAAGGACATTCCCTGCCAAAGCAAAGCAGCCTCGGCAACTCAACCCACCCTGAAGAGACCAGTCAAATACTGAACACCTGCACAACTTGCAACAGCGCCTCTCTTTCACATCACTTGACACATCACTTGACAGGCTGCCACCCTCCATCATGGCTCCATACGGCAACCAGAACAGCAAAGGCAAGGGCGTCACAACTGCCTCCAGCGACCCCACCGGCGCCCCTTCTAAACGCACCCTCCAAAACCGCAAGGCTCAACGAGAGTTCCGCAAGAGACGGGAGGCTCGCGTTAGGGAATTGGAGGACCGCTGCAGACGATACGACGAGCTTGGCTTGGAAGCCAACGTCGAACTACAGCGGGTCGCTCGAAGGCTCAAAGAGGAGAACGATGCATTGCGGACCCTCCTGAACAACCTCGGCCACGGAAAACTCATCTCCACGGCTCTTGAAACAGTGCACCAGCAACCCCAGACACCTACTGGCGGTGCCGGATCCGCACAACAACAACAACAACACCATTTCTCAGACTCGACAACTAATGACCCCTCATCCTCATCCTCTGGTCTGAGAAGCCTCGACGATTCCAGTGCCAGCGGCTCCGGTTCTCGCAACATCAATCGCTCCGGCACTGGCTACCACATGACCCAGAAATCCAATGATATGGCCCAGATTTCCAGCAGCGACGGCGCCGGCGACTCGAAGATAGGTCGTATGGGTCCACCTCCAACCATGTCCACCTCTGCCAGCCAGCGCTCCGCTCGAGCGTCAGCTGTGCACCTGTCCTCGATGCCGGCCGATGACTCGGATTCGATCGCATACAACCCCCCTGAACTCCTCCAACGCAGCGCCCTGAGTGACACCAATGACCTTCTGTCCAAGCTCAGCTCTGGACTTGTCGGAGTCTCACCACCAGGATCTGATGACCGGCGCCACTCGCTCAGCCTCGCTCATCACATCGATGCTGCTATCAACAACAGCCGGGCTCCTTCCGTTCCCTCGCTTCTTCGCCTTGACCTTGGTGCACGAGACGGCAGGACCGGCGCAGATGGCCAGATCGATGGCTCTGTGTCTGCACAGAATCTCGCAGGTCGCCTCAACCGTTCGAAGCAGGAGCTCAATTCGACTCTCCCGGCCAGTCGCCTGGGTCGCTTCGGCTCGATGGGTCTGAGTGTCCCACCGCCGCCAGCAAGCACCAGTGCAGCATCCAGCAGCACAGGGCCAATCATCAGCTACAGTGGTGGGGCGAACCCAGCATACATGCCTTTCGTCCAACCGACATCGGTCAACGAGGCTCTCTTGAACCCGAACCCGATCCCCTTCCAGTTCAACCTCAGCCAGCTCGGCCAGGCTCCCACCGGCATTTCCCCACTGCAATCCTTCAACTCATTGGCCGATCAAGGAGCATGGTGGTTGAGCGCTGGCGGACCGGTGCTCACGCCTGGCCAAGACCCTAATGCTCTGGACGAGAAGGCACAAGCTCTAGCCGCACAGCAGCAGCATGAGCTCACCCGATCGGCAACTCAGCAGTCAGGGTCGACATCTTCTACAAGTGGCAGCAATGCTGCCTCAGACGGCCAGCAGTTCGACCTGTCGGCTTTTTTGAACGGAGGCGTAACGCCGGGCGGCAGCTTCAAGATGGACGGCAATACCGCAATCTCCGGACAAATGAGCAACAACAACAACAATCAGGACAACACGTCCCGTCGGGGCAGCAGTACTTCCAATCCACAGGTTGGGTCGGACCGCGCCCCGACGACCACCATCTGGGAGCAGGAGAACGTGACCAATCCCACCAGCCAAATCATGGGGAACCAAGACGATCTCAGTAACACAACTAGCCCGAGTGCTCGACACCGTGTTCAGCATCAGCCTGGTGCTTCCTCCAACCAGTCCGTCTCTCACCGAGTGCAGGACGGAGCAGCCCCGGCCACATCTTCGCCGTCTTCATCATCCGTGTCCTCCCTCTCTATGCCTACTCTTGTGGGCGCCGCCTCGTCATCTAATAACGCTGCTGCGAAGCCAACAACAGCCGGATCATCATCAAGTCCATCTGGACGATCACCCAGCGCCGACAGTTTGGACCCTCCTCAACCTGTCATCAACGCTGCCAAGCAACTCTTGCTTGACGGTGCTGTGCCAAGCTCGATGCCTGCTAACCTGTTCAGCAGCAGTGCGAGTAACCTTCACCTGTCCAACGCAAGCAACAAGTTGGGTGAAGGCTACTCGTCTATCACGATTCCGCTCAAGCGGACCCTGTCCAACTCCAATGGTACTGGCCAATCGGGCAGCGACGGCTTCTTCTCGCCGGCCTCTGCCTTTTTGCCACCGACAAAGATTTTCAGAGCATCCGAGCCGGGAGCGGCCGGCTCGATGCCGATTGGCCTCGACAATGCCGAATCGACCCGGGCATTCCTGCAGCTCTTGGAGCGAAGAATGGCTCAGGCTGATGGCGGACTCGGACCCCTGGGTGTGTATGAACACCTTGGCTTCCGACCCCCGAGCTTTGTTGCTGCGGGCGCCAATGCGACCATGGCTGACGGAGCTTCGACGAGCAACACGGTCGATGCCTCGGATATCAGCACGAGCACGAATGGTGCACAATGACGACCTCGATCCACTACGAAACCTAGTTTCTTACGCCTCTTTGTCCGAGCATCACTACCACTTTTTTTTGTTTATGATTCCCCTAAAGTTTAGGACGTTCCTATTTCTCGAGCCGGAGACGATTTTCCCCCTCTCGCCACTTTGATTCCCCCCTTCCAGGCCTGATCTGTTCTCACCAACAACTATTCAGTGTCTCGCGTTAGTACGTCGATGTACTCCTGGCCGCTTTCCCCCGCCCCACTTCTTTTCGCCTTAGACACCACTCTGTCGGCCGATGACGGATCTCAACAATCCTTCATCAATTCTTCTTGTTGATCTCTTCGTTCGCTTCGTTACCAGCAACCGATCCGCTTGTGTCCTTTTCTCACCTCTTCCGAGTCCAATCAATGCAAACCTCTTCTTTTCTCTTGCATATTCCCAGCGCCAATTCAAACAGGTTGTTCCAACTCGCTCTGAGCTCAAAGTCTAGTACCTGCCGGCATCGGTCCTACCAACCATCTGTCCTGCAACTCATTTCGGTCCTGGAGGGCGAACAAACGGGCATATGTAGAAACCCTGCCTGGCTTCACTTGCCTTCCTCGGTTGGTTGCTACCACGCAATTGGCGATCTCGATCATGATTGGGCTTCTATTTTCCCACGTATTCCTGCCTTTGATGGGAACTCGTCTACAAGATGGCCCGAGGGATCCCGAAAGCAGATTGTTGATTGTTGTTGGCGATAGGACGTGGTCACTGGTTCAGAGTTGGCCGTAAACCTGTTCTTTTTTTAATTTGGTGCTTCCACTGCTGTTTTTGAGTCTGTTGTATGGGTCGCTTAGATGGTCTTGGCCTTGACCAGCTCTGTGAGAAGCAAAGAGGAAGAGAATGGGAATTGAGCAAGGGTCAACGATGAAGTCATGGGAAAAAAGGGGGGTGGTCTTTCTACTCACGCTCGACGTTTGCGATGGCACCCTCCAGGATCTGCTTCTGGAGCTTCTCGTCCTTCAGAGATGCCGACACCTTCTTGACAATGGCCTCCGCCAGAGCACGTTGCTCCTCCTCTCGCTGCTGACCCTCGAATCGGACCCAAGAGTCGAGCACGGCCTTGAGCTCAGAGGCGAGCTTGGTGCGCTGTTGGAGCTCAAAGACCTCCTGCTCCACCTTGGCAGTCTCCTTAGCAAGAGCAAAGAGCTCAGTGGTCAGCGAGGCGACGTCCTTCTGTGCCGAGACGGAGTCGATCCGGGCCTGGACAGCATCGGTGTGGTTTTTCCGCGCAGCGTTGAGGATGCCTGAGATCTTGGCAATCTGTGAGTCGGCCCACTCGGTGTAAGGGGCAGAGAGGGATCGGCCGAGCAGGGTGGCGAAGATGAGGAAGCCGGCAAGAATGACGGTCTCCTCGTTGACGACGTAGAGCTCGTTCGAGATGGCGACGGCACTGAGACCGGTGCCGAGGGTGACCCAGCCAGTCTTGGAGACAAGGCTGTTACCGGGGAGGACGTCGAGCAGAGCAGAGGCACGAGACTCGGGAGAGGGCTCTGCTCGGTGAGAAAGGGTTAAGCAAGACTGAGAACAGCACTGGATGGTTGCATCCTGGGTTGTGTGATACTCACTGTCGGCATAGGTTCGGAGGCTCGACGACGCGGCGGCAGCCGCAGCCAGACGAGGAGCGGCGATGGCAGGTCGAGCTGCAGAGGCCGTCAGAGCGGCGGCAGTGGATCGTGATGCTGCGACGCGGTATGCCATCTTTGTTGACGTGAAGGGAAACTTGATGGACAAGGATGAACGGTAGGGTAACGGCGATAGGTGTCCAGGAAGAAGAGGCATGCGGGTGCGAAGGTGATGTGCAGCGGATGGGCGATGGAAGGTGCCGGGGAGTCTCTTTCTGCGTCTCAGCAGAGGCATTCGCTGCGGGTCTCAACAAAGTCTTGGCTCAGACTCGGCGTCTGGGCCTCGGGAAGTAAATTGGAGCAGGCCAGCATTTCAGCATCATCAATCCTTCTCGCGCGCCCTCCCTTCTTGATCTGCGCTGTCTCATAACCTTTCTCATTCCCCTCCATCCGGAACACTCTCGTCGGACGATCTACCTTTCCACAACCATGTCGTCGTCTCTCTTCACTGGTGCTTTCCGCTCGGTAGCCGTCGCATCATCAGCACGGGCTTCCCTCGTCGCTGCCGGCTCTTCCGCACGACCCCTCGCTGCTGCCCTGGTCGCTCCCCGAGCTGGTAAGTGATTCTCGTCCACCGCATCCTTACTCTTGGCAGATCGCACTTTGCTGACAGTCCTGGGATTGACTGAGTCACAGCTCGAGGATACGCATCCCACCACGAGGAGGAGTCCTTCGAAGCATTCAACGCCCGATACGTCACCTTCTTCAAGTCCGTCGAGGACCTGTTCGAGCTCCAACGTGGCCTCAACAACTGCTTCTCATACGATCTTGTCCCCGCTCCCGAAGTCATCGAGGAGGCTCTCCGTGCCGCTCGCCGGGTAAACGACTACCCAACAGCAGTCCGTGTCTTCGAGGGCATCAAGGAGAAGGTCGAGAACGTCAAGCAGTACCAACAATACGTTGACTCCCTCAAGCCTCTCCGCGAGGAACTCGGCATCCAGCTCAAGGAGGAGCTTTACAACGCATAGACAACTCTCTCGCCTCCTTGCTCCACCTCACGGCGGCTCCTCACTACTTGTAATCTCACAGCCCCATCGACCAAGAAAATGACAGGCCAGGTTCAGACTATATCTCCAGTTTCTCCTGGTTGAATCCTGGCAGGCGCAGACCATTGCCTCCAGATTGGGCGGACGTTGTCTAGGATACAGGGACATGCTCTGACGTCTCAGATTGCTGGCGACAATTTGAATCGACTTTCAGAATTGGTGAACGCAGATGTGTTGGAAGCACGCTTTGCTGCAGGAATTTAAGAACGGGTTGTGACGACCTAACCTTTATGGTCATCAACCTCATTTCAAACCGTGGAACCGCATTCATTCTTGCACGGTACGAGTACATGCGACCCTTGCAGCCCGGAGAAGCCGTCCTGCTTCGTCGGTCATGCTAGTGCATTGAGGATTGGGCGAAGACAAGAGCAGCTCCAGGGCCTCTGTGCATGATCTAAGCGCCATGCCGACTTCTCCCCAGCTCATGGCTGTTGCCTCAGATGGCAGCATGCGCAGCAGCATAGCGGCCACCGGTCTCGGTCTCGTTCATCATCAAAGCTCTCAAGAGTACATCAACCCCGGCGCATCCTCCTCCTCTTCAGGAGCTGGAGCCGGAAGCAATCAGTACTATCACAACAGTGGGAGCAGCAGTAGCAGCAAGCGATCAAGGTTACGCCCCAGACATGCGAGCCAGGATGCCAACATCTTGCGACCCGCCATCTCGGAAGTGGGCAACACGCCATACAATGACCTCTCCAGCGCAGCAGCCTCAGTGGAATACACTCTTTCGCCCTCCCCCCTCCCGGCCCTGCATGAGCTCTTTAAACAGCTAGACGATGCCAAAAAGACGAGAGATGGTGCCGAATCTTTCCTCGAGCTCCTGAGCTCAGACCGCCTTGCTGCGTCCTCCAAGTCCCTTCCCTCGCCAGGCGCAGCGGCAGCTCTACGCGCAAGGGTAGAAGCGGAGCTCTACTCGGCACAGGATAGGATTTCCGATCTGCAAGCAAAAATTGAGGCAATCTCGAGGTCGCCTCTAGCTGCCATTCCCCCTCCGGACGTCTACGCAGACACGATTGCCTTCTCCTCTCCCGCTTTTTCTGCAGCTCCTCTTCCACTAGGCTCCGTTTCTCCAGGCTCGGCGCCTCCATTACCGCTGCAGCCATCCTCGCAGGCCTCTCAGACCGAATCTCTGGTAGATCCTCCGGAGTCGGTTCCTGCACAAGTTCATCCAGAAGATCCTGGTATGTATCCGAGTAAAGAAACTCCTCCATTTTGATATGCATGCTGACAAGTGGCACCCGTTCTTGGGGACCGCAGACAGCCTGGCGAGAGACACGGATCTCATCCTGTCTTTGCTCAAACACATAAAAAAGCATATCAGAGATGGCATTTCTTCACACACAAACTCGTCAAAATCCCTCTCAGCTCATACGGATCAACGGATGCCATCGCCTGTGGAGCATTCGATACTTAGTCCAGCTACAATCAGCAGCATCAGCTATCTGCTAGACAACCTCTTCAATGTGCTCCGGCGCAGCACGCTATTACGGCATGCATTCTTGGGAAAGGCCGTTTCGATACCCAACTATATGCCCACCAAGTCGGCCCCTCCACCGAATGATGGAAACGACGGCGCTTTGGACAATGCCGGCGACCCTTATGATGAAACCTCCCTCGGATCGGATCCATTCTTAGATACGTGAGTGACTCGGTCTCCGATTTGTTGAGGACACGAGCACTTCTGGACCTCATGCGACAATTTTCACCATAGCCTTATCCATCTCTTGGCGGACACTGTTGGGCAAGAACTTCACGCAAAAACCTATCGATTACTTGCTCAACTGCTCGTGGAACCATCGACACCCTTCCTCGCCCGGTGCCGGGCTCGAGGATTCGACACCTACCTATCCAGGACGCTCACGCGGGATACCAAGTTTGACGCAGAACGGGTTGAGGCACTCCGCTTCATCCGCAAAGCGACAGATCTCAGCGGTCAGACTCGTACTAAGGACTGGTCGAATTCCTCGTCATCGTCTCCTTCTGCATCTGATGATGAAGACGATGACGATGGGTATGCGGAAACAAAGCAGAGGAGCGATCGTCAGGCAAAGAGACAGACCTTCTCAACGTCAAAGGCGGACGCTCTACAACCCGATGAGCCAGAGAGCTGGCTCCGACCGAAGCGAGAAGTGGGCGAACAAGCTGACCTTCCCTTCAGTCCTGCGGTCATTAGGGTACTGGCAGCAGGTGTTAATGACGAGAAGGACCGCCTGCGCTGGGTCTTTTTGGAAACCCTTGCCGAGCTCAGTGAGTACCCCTAATCTCACGTCAAGGGGCATATCAAGTTTGACCGCAAACTGACTCAATCCAAAACTCGTAGCCATTCGTCATCCTCATTTAACTTTCTTAGGAGAAGGGTTGGGGGTGCTGGTCAATGCTCTGCGCTCCGGTCCGCCGGAATATGCGCCAAGCTTGGTACAGATATTCTTGTTCCTGCTCGATGTGCCCTCCACTCGCCAGTATTTGCGACCCGGCCTTGATCTCGACATCGTCCTTTCTCCCATCACAGACGTCCCTTTTCGAAAATCGTCGATATACGAAGCCGAAGTTCGTGCGGGCGTGAAGACAATTAGCGTCATATTGCGCAGCTGGAGCGGCCTGATTTACCTCTGCATGGACGAAAGAAGGTCGATCAACAACATCGTAAAGGCCCTAGTTGCTGGCACACAAGAGAGCAAAGAATCTATCATGCTGATGCTCGGTGACATTTTCGAGCTTGCACAGCGACGCATCCACCCAGAATCGACGGGCACTGGCCGAGCACTTCGTCACCTGGATTCACAGACGATGATGCGGACAATGGTTGCAGCGGCGGCGACATCACCTCCCTCTAAATCCGTACCGTTACCAGCAACGGCCGGCCCTGATTTACGAGGTCCGGCGCCGCGAGAGCCACAATGGAAAGTGGTCGCCGACTCCGCGAGGCCCAGTCTTCTCGAGCAGTATGCCTCTTTACTGCTAGCCATCTTTGTCGAAGCTGGGATCATAGATGCCCTCGTCCACATCATCGAGGCGCTCCCGGGTCCGTTGGTCAATCCCGATCCGATTGCAGTGCAGGATGGCAATGAGGCGACGGCTCGTTCTGCGAGGGTTCTCACCACCATGTTCCCTACTGCGGATGAAGTTGAGGCAGTAGAGCAGCGCAAGACGGGAGAGGTGGGAAGAAGGGCTGTACGATTACTTGGGACGATCATGCAGATTGCTCGACGATTGCTACCCGCGAACGAGGCTGTTTCGGTCCAGAGTGTGCCCCGACTCTTTGCCCTCGCGGCGCACTTCCGGCCGACTGGTGCGGAGCGCAAAAAGGGAAAGAGATCTAGCCCGGACACGAAAAGAACTCAGCATCTCGCTCCTACGAGCGAATACAGCGCAGCCGGACGTGGATTGGCGAGCAGCGCGCTGTCTGCCATTGACTTGATGGATCAACCTTCTGGAACCCGATTCACGACGACAACACAGCCTGTTATTGACTTCCGAACGACGCGTCTGTCCTCGGACACGATTACGCCCGGATTGACGGGGCCGTCGTCTAGCAACATCGTTTCTTCACCCCCACGAGCGGGCCTTGACAGGACTGTCACACCACTGGCCACCGGTGGTTCACTTTCGTCCGCTACGGGAGACACTTCTGTGCCCAGCAGTCGACGCATCGAAAATAATCAACAAGGCCCGACCGAGTCCCTCGCATCCGCAGCAACTGATGAGGGCTCGAGACGCACCCAGCAGCGCAATGTGGAGCTGGCAAGGTTGCGGGCCGGCCTGCTAATGGATGATGGCATATTCAGAAGCCTGCTCCTGGAAAGTCAGGTGCTGACGTACAAGGATCATACAAAATGGAATCTCAACGCCATTACCGAGCTACTCGAAGGTCCGTTGCTTAACTCACGGCGGCTTGAGGACGTAGCACGTGGATCCAAATTCGTTAGACGGCTTCTCTCATTCTTCTATCCGAGCGAGCAACGCTTTGCCAATCTTGCGAATACGAGTGCCAATCGGAAATACGTGAAGTTGGGCTGCTCAGTAATGAGAGCCTTCTCGGCCACTCCCGACGGTGTCAAAATCTTGGCGGAAGACCTTTTGCTGCGGGAGATTCGACAGGCTCTCGATCAATTGGACCCTGTCAACTTCCTGTCCAGCGGGGCCGGTCCACTCATGCCTGCCGGTGACCAACTGATGTCCAAGATTCGTGTCCAAGAAACGCTGACATTTGGCTATTTCGAAATGATCGGCACATTGACCCGATCGGCAGAAGGCATCGAGCTTCTCCAAAGGGTCCAAATGTTCACAGTGCTTTACAATCTCAGCGCCGTTCCAAGCAGGGACTATCTCATTCGCGAGGTCATCAAGCACTTTGACTACTCCATCGATGGCCACACCCGCTTCATCTTGTCTAAGGTGCTCACTTGCCCCTACCGATCGATGCGCGTTTTCGCAACCAGGACGCTGACAGGCCTGATTGCTCAGACTGACGAACCGAGTCAGTGGCTGATCGCACTCCTGCTCACGCAGCTGTACGACACCGCGCATGAGGTGCGAGAATTGGCTGTACGAACGGTCATGCTGGCGTGTCGGTCTCCTGCAGTACTCGAGCTTGTCGTCTCCATGAGACCGACCTTGGAACATCTGGGCGACATCAGTCACCCACTCCTGCTTCGCTTCATGTCTTCTTCGAACGGCTTCCGATACTTGCTCAAGAACGACTATATCAATCAAGAGATGGAGGACTGGTTCAACGTTCGGAATTTGCGATACGCAGTCCGGTTAGAACGAGTGCTGGCTGGCGCTCTGAGCATTGACAATGTCTCCGAGGAAGCCCTCTTTCAGCAGCAAACGGCGGACAGAACGAGCTCAGAAGGCTATACTCTCTCCTCTAGACGAGCCTCTGCGCCTGTTTCTGACCCGCTTCTGAGTGTCGCCGCTGCTGGGAACTCCTACGACGGGACCGTTCCACCACATTTCTACGGCGAGCTGGCCAAGACTGCAGAAGGATGTGCTGCTCTCAAGCAAAAAGGCCATTTTGGCGAGTTCGCCGCTTATCTTCGCCGACATGCCAAAGAGTGCGAGGACATGGACGTTATCGCCAGATTGAAAAGCGTGCTTTGGACAGTTGTAAGTTTTCCAAGACCAATACGAGTGGCGGTCTGCGTCGCTGACATGATCATGGTTCTGTAAACCTGAACAGGGCAACATTGGCGCTACCCCGCGCGGTTTGTCCTTCCTGGAAGCCGAGGACGTCATTTCCACAGTCGTAGAGATCGCCGAACAGTCCGCTGTGCTCTCTGTACGCGGCGTTGCGTTCTTCGTCATAGGGATGATTGCTTCTACCCAACAGGGTGCTGAAGTGCTCCTCGATTATGGATGGAGGACTGCATGGACACCGATGGGCCTTCCGACTGGCGTCTCTATACCCGTCGATCTCGACGCATTCCTCGGCGTGGGTTCTGCTTGATTGTGTTCGTGTTGAGATCGCCCTTACGCTGACCAGTACCGCATCGCCTTGCAGATTGAGCCGTGGACAGCAATGCCTCGTCGCAAGCGGCCAGTGTCCAATCTGCTGCCGTCCCAAGACCCACTGGAGCGCACCATCTTGACCGCGCTCTCCGAATTGGGCAACAGCATCGTTGCTAAGCTCGCTCACAAGGAACTGATCAAGCTGAAAGCATGCTACCCAGAATACTTCGAGAATGACTTTCAAAGTGGCCTTGCCGCAAATCTCAAGACGGAACAGTACCCAAGCGGAGGACTGGATGCGAACATGACACCGACCATCGGCTCGATGGAAGAGCGATTGAGCGGTCTCAGCACAGAGAGCCAGACGGCACAAGCTGAGCCTCTGATGACCAATAAACGTTTGCTCATTCTAGCTCGGGCATTCGAGCTTCTTGACAATTTTCCCCTTCCTACCAGCATGCGGCGTGTTGTTTGGGACTTGTTCGATGTCACCCTTGACGACAACTTTATCAAGGCTCTCGCGCTCGTGCGCAAAGGCTTGGAACAACAACAGCGCAAGTGGATGGAAGAGACGGCGACGAGGTCGCGCCTGATGCAGGACGGCGTCGGCGGATCGGAGACGGCGACCCTGAGCGGCAGCTGGCTGCGCGCTCGATCACACAGTGGACCAGGTCCCGGAACAGCAGCATATGGAGCTGCTGTCGGGCTCCGAACAGTTGCAGGCGCACTTCATCCTCAACACAATCAAGAGCATCGCTACGGGCAGAATGGCACAAGAACGGGACCAGTTGGGTTTGGTGCCAGCTTCCATCACCCCGGTGGCGAGGTTGGCTCGATATATGCGACTGGACTGGACGCCAATCGCATGCGGATGATGGCAGAAGAGGACGAAGATGACTCTGACGAGGACTCGGACGTGGACGACAGCACGTCTGGAGTCAGGGCAGGGACACTGGGTACAGGGCCTGCAGTTTTTGTCTCAAGAGCGACCTACACCTCGGACGTCCTGAGAAAGTGAATGGTTCTGTAAAAGGTGGTCACGAAAACACGCGAATAGGGACTCTTCGTCCCAGCTTCATTGTACACTACACAATCCATGTCCGCCGTTTCTCCTTTTCGCCGTATCACACTTGTGAACCGTCACATGCGCATCTATTCCGGGAGGAGAGAGACGGACTCTCCCGCGTCTGTGACTATCAAGAAACGAATGATGTCAAAGGACTTGTTCGATGCCTGCCTGATTGACGTGAAGTACGCCCGCCCTTTCCCTGCGAATAAACAACGTGAAGTGATTCGCTCAGCGGAGGGGGATCAGGAGGCCACCTGCACCATTGCTCACCTTTGGGACCTTGTACTTCGAAGCTCAGGTCAACTCGGCCTTGCATCGTGTTGACTGAGCCACTGATCCAAGGATCCCCCACCAGACTGGGAACCAGCATGATTGGGTCTCCCAGCGCAGCTTGAGCGGCAGGGCTGTCTTTGATCTGTACCAGGGCCGAACGGAAGGCGGACGACGACAACCGTTCCTTGTTGGTAGCGAACTGAGCGAAGGCTCCCCAAGCTGCCACGCCGACAACAGCCAGTGCGAGGTAGAGAGGTTTCCGGTTCTGTGGAGCCGTGTTCATTAGATGGGAAGAACGAGCATTCGTAAAAAGAATCGCTCTCGTCAGCCGCACCGCAGCCACTGCTCCTCGCAGTTGGTGACCGCACTCACCGGGAGATGAGGCAGCTCTTGTCTTGGAGCACCTGAGGGGTTGCGCGCTCTTCTCGCCGCCGCCTCAGCTGCGGCTGCTTCCACGTCGAACTTGTTCCCGCTCGCTTCTGTTGTCGCTGAGGAAGTTGCGTTCCTCACGTTGAGGCAACATCTTGACCCAGGAGAAGCTTGTCGCGTCCCTCTGGCGCGCAAACCGATTGAGCCAACGACAGGCGGAGCTGTCAGCAGGCTCGATAGACTACTCGGTCTCAAGCTTGATCTCATGTATGGTGACAGGGAGCCCATGGTTGGAGTGTGATGGTTGGACGTCATCAGACTTGAGGCTCTCCCAAATCCTGGAAGGTTTTGAACATCATCCACCATCACACGAGCGACCGGGGAACGAAGGTCAACAAGGCACTCCCGAGCTTGCCCAGTCTATGCTGCGCTCGGCCGCGGTCAGGACGGTAGCAGCACAACATGCCCGACAGACCAACGCAAAGCTGCCCAATGGGCATCAGGTGAGCCCCGGCGGACGCTTGCGACCTGCCAGAGGAGCTCTGGCCGCCCAATCACAAACGTCAAAGCATGCTACTACAGCACCCTCATCGCTCAAAACACGGCCTGAGCAAGACGGAGCCTTGGCCTCACCGAATCGCGCCCGCGCAAGCGCTGCGCTTCACCAGGATCAGAAGGGCGAGGTAGCAGGCGGACAGACCGATCCCAAATATGTCAAAGTGCGGCCGGTCAAGCACCCCTCCCTCGGACAGGTCTTCTACACTCGGCTTTTTGGCCCATCAACTTTCCAATGCCAGAGCCCTTACTTTCGTCTGAGGGTGTTCCAGGACAGAGGCTCGTCCCTGTCAGCTTCGCCGCCGTTGGCTGACCCTCATGCGGTCCCGGCCTGGCTTCCTCAACCTGCTCATCGGTCCACGCACAAGCGGAGGCATCTCAGAATGCTCACTGCACGGCTGCTCCAACTCAAGGAACGAGGCACACTGGACGAGTCCGAGATGGAGAAAGTCTCCGGCTACCACATTGACGATCCAGAGACGTGGGGGACATCGTCGAGGATGGTTGTGACAGAGAGACTGGAGAAACAGAATGAAGACGAGGACACCTTCTCCGTGTTCAAGACAAGCTCGACAGCCTGGCCACCCCTGCCTTGGACGGCGCGCCAGGTTGAGATGCGGGTATTGTTCATCAACTCCAAGAAGGAAACGCACAAGCACGCAGTAGTGAGGGAGCGGTGTAAGAGGAGGATCAAGGTTGCCTTGCAAGCGCTTTTCCTGCCCTTGTCGAACAAAAGGGGGAGAGCAATCCTGGGGAAGGATTATGGGGCGCAAGAGTTCCCTCCGGAAGAGCTGATGAAGTTGGTCCACACAGGTGAGCCGCATGCTGCACAAACCGGCTTGAATGGTCCAGGACTCGTCCTGGAGGTCAAGTGTTGCAAAGCGCTAACATTGGGCCTTTTTCCAACAGACCGTGTCTACGTTTTCATTGCTCGGCCCATCTCTTTCACAGCGCCGATGCTAGAAATTGCACGCGCCCTTCATCAAGCCTTGATCAAGTCCACCTCGAGCAGTTCAGACAAGAAACAGAGGTCGGCCTACGGGAAGAATATCAAGCGGCCGTCCAACACCTGGCAAAATTGAGGAAGTCGGCCTTGCACCTGTACATCCTCACGTATATGTCAAAGGGCTGCGTTTGTCCCGCAGTCATAATGCCGCCATGTGCATTTGCGTGCCATTCGCATTTTCCGCTGTAAATCTGATCATAACTTCGACTGCGTGGTTTGGCTTGAGCCTGCCGCCTTGGAAGGAACGATGGGCCTCTTGTTTCCTCTGCCAAATAGTCGCTTCACTGGCTCGATGGTGTATCTTGCGAAGGCAGGAGCCAGAGCCACAGAGGCCGCCAGGCGAAGCGGTATTAATGCCTGATGAAAGCATTTGTGCATTTAGCTTTCAGCGACTCGAGGTCAGGGGACGCTGAGGGCCAGCTCTCTCACCTTGACGCAGGCATATGCTGCCACTGCATTGGCGAAGGAGCCGACGAGAGCGCCAGATTGCAGCTGTGTGCTTGGAGCGGAGACCAATGCTGCGTCTGCTTCGTCGTGGGCTTGCGTAGCAGACGACTTGGATCCCTTCTCGATTCCAAAGAGACCATATCTCCTCCCGACTCGTTCGGCTCGCTTGATCCCCTCCTGCACCCAGCCATTCACCACATTCTTCCATCCTTGAGTATCCGGATCCGCAGATTGTTGTGCAGAGCCGTCACCACCTTCGAGCCAGGCGAGAAAGCTTTGCCCTGCTCCCAGAAGCTCAAAGAGCCAGAACAAAATGAGCAGAGGGATGAGCGCAGTCAGCTCGTGGAGGACCATGAAAGAGGCTATCAGCGAGGCCGGGTCCGATCCATGTCGCTGAGCGAGGGCTCTGATCTGAGCCAGGGAGGACTGGAAGCGCGTGGGCGGCTTTGAAGGTGGGTCTGACGCCGGCGTGAGAGCTGGCGCACTGCTGGTGAAAGCCTGGGTCCTGCGCAACGATGAGCTGTTGAGCACCGACCTTGGGCTCCATGCTGGAGTTGCAGCGCTCCTCACGGACAGCAGTGACTGTCTCCCCGTTCGCTGCAAGGCGAAAAGGCCTGCTGAGTGTCTGGCGAACGTTGCCATGATTGGTTGCATACAGATGGATGATCGTCGTCATGGAAGAGCTCAAAGCAACAGGGCAATGCAGAAACACTTATGATGGATGTCGGTCTAATCAATGTTACAGTGACATCGAGACATGATCAAGCCAAACGACAAAGCTTGGACGCAGGTTAGATTAAAGGGGAAGTATGAACAGGTAGTAAAGTGCTAGACCAGGGCAACCTGGGCGGCTCATGTCTTCGACTTGCCATCGGAGTCGAAACCGCCTTCGTTTGAGCCGCCATGCAGAATGGGATTCCGTCGGCCTTCCTCAGGGTTGTAGTCTGGGGGACGCTGGTTCGTGGACCACACCTTCGTTGAGCGCTCCTCGGGCGTGACGGCGTCTTCGCCCGCTCCTGGCAAAGTGGCTCCCTTGGCCATCTCTGCGACGCCAGGATGACGAGCTCCTGACTTGGTCGAAGCATGCTGACTTTGACTGCAGAGTCATTGAGCAGCTGATCAGTTCCTGAACTTTCTGAAACGGCTCTTGTGTGAGAGATGCCTCACCTGGCGGGAATGGAACTGGGAGATGCGGCTGGCATCTTCTTCGGGTCTTCAGATGTGATAGGTGTTCCCTCAGGGACGTAAGAGAGATCAGGAGGACCGTCGGTGACCCTGATTCTCGAATTAGCCTCTGGGCTGTGGGCTGCCTCGCGAATGGCAGCAGCTGCGGGTGAGGAAGACTGGGGGGCTTCCTTGACCAAGGTGGTGGCCGTGGTGGTGAAGGTGCGGGTAGCCGAGCCGGCTGGGCTACCACCAATGCTGGCGGTCACCCCGACATGCGTAGAGCGAAGTATGGCAGCAGAAGATCTGCCAGCAGCCATGGAAACTGTCGAGGAAGAAGTCGCGATACCACTGGCGATGATTTCTGCTCCTGCGGCCGAGGTTGCGGAGGCAGTCATCGAGGAGGCGGCCGCGGCGGCCACGGGATTGATCGCGCGGGCGAGGATGCCCGAGGCTGGGGCGATGGGTGCGGACATGTTCAAATGGTGGCTCTGTAGAGTGAGTAGAGTGCGAGATGGATTGACAGGACTGACTGCTTCTCCCTTATTCAAGTATGGATTTCGTCAGCTGCATGTGAGCCAAGTCCAAGCCAGCGTGGACGGATGAACGGCGAGAGTCAAGCTTGCCCGATTTCCAGTGACGTAGAAGCCCATCGGGTGCAAGCGCGTGGTGATGATTACGTTATACCGGCCGAGAGACGAGATCAACACTCGCAAGTTCAACTCCCCCTCTCTCCAGGTTCGGTTGCATGTTGCGCAGGCCAACACGCAATTGACATCGCTGAGGCTTTGAACACGAGAGAGGCAATGCTGGCATGGCTGGCTGAGGCAGTCACCTTGCCGCTCGGCGTGGGCACCACTGCAGGCATCGCCAGCCTGAGTACATCCTTGCAACGTCGAATCTTGGCTTATCTCCTTCGAAGGTTCCTCGGCCATTTGCTGCTCAATCCAGAACAACACTTTGATGAGGCCAGTCTGGACGCTGCCCTCCTCGCAACGGGCAGAGTCGAAGTTCGCAACCTCACCCTTGATCCGGAGGCGATCAATGCCCTCCTACTCGCCTCCCAGGCAGCCGACTCTGCCCCGGCCACGCTCCCTGTCCGTGCTGTCCGAGGATCGATCGGACGGATAGGCATACAGCTTCCTTGGCCAAATATCTGGTCGGGTGAGCTGAGCGTGGAAGTTGAGAGCCTAGATGTCGCCATTCAGCTGCATCGAGGCGCAGGAGCATCGTCTACCGGTACCGCTGCGCCCTCTTCTCAAAGAGCGGACAAGATGCAACGGGAGCGAGACGAGGAGGCCGCCATGGCAGGCTCCATGATGCTTCAAAGTGTCATCAAAGACGTCGCCAAGGAGCCAGAGATCTCAGCAGCGCTGCAGAGGGCAGAAAGGACAAGCTCGAGCACGGCTTCGCTCTCCTCCTCCTCACGGCCGATTCCAGCATTTGCGCGGCCCACAGCGTCAGCTAAGAAACCTCAAGCTGCGGTGAATAATAACTCAACTACAGCCGGCTATATGCTGCAAGGCATCGTCGATTCCCTCTTGGCACGACTCCAGATCAGCGTGAAGAACGCCTGCATCAACATCCTGCCATCCTCATTCGTCCCCTCTCAACCGGGCCGAGTGCCTGTCTGCCAACTCAAGTTTCAATCTCTCTCCCTTAGCCTTGCGCCGGAATCAGCCAGTCCTGAAGAAAAGGGGCCAAACTCAGCCGAAAGTGAGACATCAAAGCTGCCGGGAAATGGACAATCTTCGACTACTAAGGCGAATCGCATGCCCGGGGAGCTGGTCCGCAGTGCGACGTTGCAAGGTGTGTCCCTCTGGCTGACGCCCTCAGAGCATAGGCAACAAAGGAGCAAGAGCGAAGACATTGGGACAGGCGAGCTCGCAAATTCAATATCCAGCCTTGGCGTCGAAAGCTCCGGCGATACGAGCAGTGAATCAAGCTCAGACTCAGGACGGCCCAGAACCGGTCCAAGAGGCTCACAGCGGTTCCTCTTGTTGCCTTCCGTCCACCTGGTTCTGAGGCAGATCCCGAACATGCCTTCCGCGAATACGAGAATGCGGGCTGCTCAGGCTCCTGCTGAGCTCACTATGGTCCTTCAGACGGAGGTGAAGGTCGATACTGTTCGACTTGCCCTAGATCGCTCTTTGATTGTAGGGTTGCAGTTGCTGGTCGACGATATGACCCAATGGTCCAATTCACTGCAAGCAGGCAAAACCGCCCAAGGGACGGCTTCGATGAGCGATACTGAAGACGACGATGACTGCGAGTACGAACAAGAAGGTCTCTCCAGCAGCTCATCTCAGTCGACGGATCCTTCCGCGAGCACCACTCTTGACCGGTTCGGATCGGTCTCGATGGATATGACACAGAGTCTAGTCGGACTACCGCCACATACCTTTGAAGCTCCGCCACAACTACAGCTCAGAGGCAAGAAACCTAAGGCAGCTGTCGCCAAGACCACTCTGATGATCTCCCAAGGTATGTACCCTGCTCTGAGCCCCGATTTCTGCACGCTACTCACTGCGTTTCATCCTGCCCATAGCATTCATTGATGCAAGATTACACCGCAAACATAGTGAGCACAGATCGCGGCACTTCAGAATAGCAGCTGGAGGACTCGAGGTCGTAGCCCAATCACGTCCGGAAGAGGTGAGGCAACTGATGAGAGTTTCGGTTTATACTTACCGGCTCACACCACCATCCTGCCTACAGGAGAAGCGTTCATCGATCGATATCAGCATCGACGGCTTGGACCTGGAGGAAGTAGCTGAGAACGGACACACCTGGCAACTTCTGCAGAGAAGTCCCCCGAAAAGTCTAGTGAGTGCTGGAGTCGAAATGCGAGATATGCGGATCATTAATCATATCGCTCTGACTTATGATGATGATATGATCCTCAGTTTGGCGCCCGTGACCCACTTCTCAAGATCCACATCGTCAGTTTTGCCGATCCCCTGACGAACTACCGCGAGTCGAAGATCAGTCTTGGCATAAGCGATTTCATCGTCAGTCTCCGCGCTGATCCTACGCTGGGCGAGGACCTCGTCGATTTTTTGGCAGCCCCAGAAGGTGCTTTCGAACAAGTGGAGCCGAACGAGGTTACCAGGATATCGGTGCGGATCTCGTCAGGATCAATCTCAATAGTTCCCAGCGGGACGGGAACTTCGACATCTACCCATCCGAAAGATGACGGCCCTTCCTCGCCGGCCGACACGAAGGTAGCCCATGGTCGTATGGTGCTGACTCTGGCGGACGTCTATGCAAGAGTCAAAATGATGCCTCGAGCGGATGAGACACCTATTCAGATCAGCTGGAAGGAGGCCTGTCTGCTGATTCTAGACCAAGTTCCCGCAGGAGGGGAGGGCGGGACAAAGCTGAGTCAGGTTGAGGCAGGGGGCAACTCGGCTGCGGGGTCTAGAGACTATATGCGACGATGGCAAACATCTGGTGATGGTATTGAAGGATTCTGGAAGGTGAGAAGGGTTGTTCTTGACCGACCACACCCATTTGAAAGCAGGCTAAAACAATGCTGTGTCGCCTGCTCCGACTCCTCCCCAGATTCAAGGCTTCGCTCCTTTGCTGAGAATCCGTAATTTCGCCAGCGATACTATCCTTCGCAAGACCGCCAAGCCTGCGACCGATGTGAGCAACTCTGAAGACTATTAATCGCAGAGGAGCGCATTGCTAACACATGGTCTCTTCCTAGTTTGCTTTGTCGCGCGCGACAGTCAATGTCATGCTGTGTGCCGATACCCTCAATGCGACGATAGCTCTGATTCAAAATATCACCGCTGATTTCTCGGCGCCACCTCCTCGACAGGATCTGTGAGTATAAATGCGCAAGTCCGCTAGCCTTCCTGCTATGATACTGATCCATTTATGATAGTGGCGGCAGCGCTGAGCGTCTCACAGAATCTCTAGCCTCTTCTTTTACTGGCACCAGAGATACAGAAATCCTGAGTATGTACGGGAAAGACTCAACGTACCGGCTACTTCCGAACCCTCTGACGGTTTGTCGTGGTTCTCTTTCGCTCAACTTACAGGATCCGTGGAAGAGGACGCTTTCGATCAGGCCCCGACCATTTCTTCAATTCCAGACCTGCTTGAGGACGACATCCCGCACAATCCGTCATACGTAGGCACACAGACGGAATCACCGAAACTTCAAGAGATCGACCTCTCAGGGTCCGACTTCTTCGGAGAGGGAGCGATTGCAGCAGTTCCTGTCGAACCAGTCTACGATGGCACGGTGGTCTCGCAAGCAGAGGGTGTAACCATCCGAATGCTCCATCCAGATGGAATCCGGCCGCAGATGAACTATTTCACCAGCGCTGTGGCTGGGAAAGCTGGGGATGCCAGGTGAGCACATTCCTCAAACGCGTTTCTCGACCCGAAATCCACCCGGTAACCTTTTTCTCTTCCTTTCTTTCTTTCTAGTGAACGTGACATCAACACGCGCATCCGGTGCAGTCGACTGACTCTGTCTCTGGGGCTGTTCGCTGGATACGATTGGAAGGTTACGAGGAGCAAGCTGGAGGCGGAAGCCAAACGAGTCCGCCGTCGCCTCCAGAAGATCAAGCAGTTGCTCTCCGAAGGTCAAGTTCCCGATGACAGCGTCGAGCAGGCGATCGAGGACCTGTCCGAATCTATACATTTCACCATGCCTGACGGTGCCGAGGAATTGACGGCTGCGAACGCCTTGGATGCATTAAGGCAGGAGTTTGGCGACGACATCGGCTCAGAAGCAGATGATGTCACAGAAATCGAGTCGACCACGAGCACATGGCAAGCGATGCCAGGTGCTCAAGCTCGCTCTCAGACTGCACGCGGGCAATCGACGCGAAAGCGAACAAGACTCGAACGATCTTCACAGTCGCTGATCGACATCAACTTCAGCGGCATCACTGCGAATTTCGACACCTACGAAGAGACTGAAACCTTGTCTTCTAGGTTATCCGTCACCGCGAAGAAGATTGAGATCATCGACAACATCAAGACCTCGACCTGGCGCACTTTCCTAACGGAGCTTCTCCCGGAAGGCCGCACCACGCATCGGGATGCCAATGCCAAAATGCTGAGGCTCCTTGTTGAGAATGAGCGCACATCATCACGACATCTTGGGTTTGAAGCCCGTGTGCGCCTCAAGGTTGCTCCGCTACGATTGCACGTGGATCAGGATGCTCTTGATTTCCTCAAAGCCTTCTTCTCCTTCAAGTTGCCGGGAACTCCTGCCGGTCCTGTTGGTCCCGCGCCGGCTTCTGACCCTTACATCCAGGTCGCCGATGTGCATGCGGTCCGTATCAAGCTCGACTACAAGCCGAAACGGGTCGACTACGGCCAGTTGCGGCAAGGCAAGACGATCGAATTGATGAACTTCTTCCACTTCGATGGGTCGGATATGACACTCCGACATGTCACCCTGCGAGGTATCGAGGGCTGGCCTCGTTTCTTCGAGTCTTTGAACGATATATGGACTCCCGATGTCAAAGCAAATCAGCTGGCCGATGTCGTCGCCGGAATCGCGCCAATTCGGACGGTGGTCAACGTGGGCGCTGGTCTGGCCGATCTGGTGCTCCTACCCATCGAGCAATATCAAAAAGATGGTCGGCTCGTCAAGGGCATCAGCCGCGGCCTTGGAAGCTTCGCGAAGACTGCTACCTTGGAGGCTGTCAAACTTACTGCTCAGCTGGCGACAGGTACGCAGGTGATCCTGGAGCGCGCCGAACACGTTCTCGGCGGACGAATGAGCAGCGACGTCCGGACTGAAACCTTGGGCCCGCTCAGTGGCCCCTCTGGCCTGTCTCAGCAAAGTGTGACCGGAGAAAGCGCCAGTGGTACGCCGCGAGGACCGGGAGGTTCCGGTACACCCGTTTTGTCGGGTGCACGACCGATCGCTCGGCCACGCATGTCGGAAGAGCTTATCGATCCCGTCGCTCGTGGACTGGGCGAGGATGCTGAGGAAGTGGTGCCGTTAAGCAAATACGCGCGTCCGCCGGAAGACATGCGAGATGCGCTTACGCAAGCGTACGCAGGACTCAGAAGGGGTGTGAACTCGGCTGCGCAGACGATTCTTGCAGTTCCGATGGAGGTTTACGAAAGTCCCAGTGGAGTGAGTGCCTATATCACAGTTGCTTTGATAACCTGGTGACCCACCCAATGCTGATCATCAACTGTACATTTGGAATTGCCCAACAGGGCGGAGCTGCGCAGCCTGTGATTCGAGCTGTGCCCATCGCCTTTTTGCAGGGTGCACTGGGAGCGACCGAGGCAGTCAGCAAGACGCTGCTCGGCCTGCAGAATGCAATCGACCCTACGAAGGATTCGGAGGGCAAGTACAAGTGAAACCACGGCCTGTCGTGTTGCCGTGGAGAACCCGATTGAAACTACGCGGCCTTGTTGTACTCATACTACTGCTTCGATATTTGGCGCAACGTTTCGCCTCAACTCATGTGTACTTTATCCCATCTCTGGTTCTACCACATCACAATACGTTTTTTGACCTCTTGCACTCTGTCGCTTGAGGGAAAAGACAGCCTTTGGAGAATTTGGATTGCTCCGCAGCACGAGAGAAGAGACTGTGGTCAGAGAACATGGGATACATCGGATGTAAAAGTCTACACCGCTGAGGATTGGCTGCTCTGTCTTGAAGTAGACGAGAAAGGTATCAAGGCGCGGCTGGGAGGGTCGAAAGGTCCGAAAGAAGACAAACCGGGGCCTCTCCCGCCGCGGAAGAAGAAACAAGGGCTGAACGCCCAGCAGCAGGAGTCCATCAGCGTGGATGTGCCAAAATTGGCACCCGAAACTGGAGTGAGAACTCGATATCTCATTTCCTCAAATGTCGTCAAGGTCATCATCGCTGGCCTCTTCGAACTCAACATCACCGCCCTCGTCTTCGCCGAAGGTGTCCGTTTCATTGATCTTTGCCGATTCTGGTAGCTCGCCATATTGCTTGAGGGAGCGAGCCTCGTCGGAAGAGTACTTTTGGATGACGTCAGCCTTGTCGTCTTGGAAGTCTCGTAGGGAAAGGAGGATGATGTCGCCTTGTCCAATCCAGACCTGTGATTGAAGGAGCGCGTCGAGACCGAGGGATAGTCAGCACACATGCGAATGTACGCACAGCATCCAGCCTCTTGAGGCTCGCAGGCGAGCTTCGTCTAGAGACGCCGAAGGAATCGCCACGTCTACGAGCTGACAGATGCCACCCACCTTCTTTCTGAGCTTGCCTCGAATGTGTGCCAAGCGCTTCTCGCCATCGAAGCATTGGGCCTCCAACCGCCCATTTCCAAGCATCTTCACAACTTGAGCATATTCTGTGGAATCACATATGCGGAAATCAGAGCGTACCAAGATCAGCGTTGGGTCTGTCAGGAAGGCGGCTCAGCGCCTTTCATCTGCGCGCAGGACTCACCCTGGCCCTCCTCCTTGAAAACGAGCTCGCGCTTCTCGTTTTCGTTCTCGTTTTTACCGCGACGACGGTTCTTACCGCCCTTTCCCTTGTTCTGCACAGAATGCCGGTCGAAAGAGGGACTCGGTGTCAGCGACATGTAGGAAGATTCTGCGCAGCGGCCAAACAAGGGCCCCACTTACCTTCGGCATACGTTTACTGTTTACTTGGTTTTCAAGCGCTATTGCTCGGAACGGCGCTCTGACTGTTAGCGGTGTCGTTAGATGGGTAGTGTAGGTCGAGAGTATGCGCGTATGTTGACGTGCAGCTGTACTCGACTTCGAGATGAGGTGGTGGAAGTCGAGTGGGAGCCTCAGTCTCCCTTCTCCGCCTCCGCCATCGTTTGGCCGCCGCAGCTCATCAAAAATTGGCGTCATAAGGACGCTGTCACGTGACCGACCAACACTTCACACTATCCGTCACACAGAGTCACAGAGCCATGATCCCTCAGATGATGTTACTCTGCTTTGAGATGTCTATTGCTGGCAGGGTTCTCCTCTCTCGGCAGCAAGTCCAGCTCAGAGCTCGCCCAGCGAAGGACAAGGGGAACCACTACCCACCAAGTCACGGCCAGGAGAGGCAAAAGTGAGGTGAGGAGAAAGACAATCGCCGTTCTAGGCAGTGCACCAAGCATCAAGGGCTCCAGTGTCAGGTGGACCGGCGCCAGAGCCGCGACACCGTCTGAACCTGGGTGTGTCGGGTGTGGCCATGTCGAAAGATGCGTAGGCCGTTGATGTGGTGTACAGACGCCCTTTCTCCAAGCAATGACCTGCGCATATGCTCGTCGGCAAGGTCGTTGGAAACGGAGGTCGCGCTCGCCTTCCTGCAAGGTCCCATTGAGGTTCTGCTCAGCCCCTCCTGCTTCGAGCATGGCCTCCGTATCGAATATCTTGAGTGTGATCTCCGCAGGAATCTGTAAAAAGCAGTCGGAAGACCAATTCAGTCATGCCTTTGCCTTCGTATTCAGCAGGGAAAGAGACTCACTGATCCCGGCCAGGATGCTCGCAGGGTGTGAGCGTTGCTTGAAGCGAGCAGATCGAGGACCACCCACGCTCCTAGTCGACTTTGACTCGCATCATCAACGTCGCCAGAGGGTTTACTGTGTTCAGAAATCGGAAGACTGAAAGTCGTGGGAAATGAGCCTGCCCTGAGGATCGGCCTATGAGCATTCAAAGGGAAGTGATTAGCATTCTCCCACATCTCAGAACTGTCTCGAAAGAACTGACCATGTCGAGGAGAGCTTTGAGGCCGCCTCTTCCGACACTCGTCCCAGAGGGTCGATAAAGCACAAGAATGGGCCTACTTGTGCCTGTTCCGTGTCTGCATGCACCCGGAGCACAAGCAAGCAGCAGAAGAAAGTGATGAGCCTGACTCCGGCCAAAGAGAGAGCGGAAGAAGCTCTGCGAGAGGCCATCATCACTTGTCTCACGGCCACAAGCGCAACATCTGCGGTCAGATGTTGGTGGGTCCAGCCGCGAGTGCAAAGATTCGCGCGGTCCGAGATTTTTGATGAGGCAGTGCTAAGATTTTGAATTCTTCCAATGAACCACAACCTGTCAAACAAGCAGATGTTCTCTTCGACGAGCTCGCGCTCGCTACAGCGTGCCAGCTCGACTTGCGCTCAATGTGGACGGCTCCGACGGCAGCCAGACGGCAACAGCAGGGCGAATCTCTTGACTCGGTCCCTATCTGCGTCAGCTTCTCCTCAACAGAAAGGCTGGCCCATCGAAGCTCAGCCGAAAGCTCGCTCCCTTCCAGAAAACCTCACTGCACCCTTCAGTTTGCAACCTGCCGTGGTCGATGAAGCCTACAAGAATGCAGCAAAGCGACGGTTCCCTGTTAAGGCCGAGTGGAGACACACCCTCGAACGAGCTCGAGCCGAGCTGCCTGCTCTGGCAGAGGAAGTTGCACGGCTCAAAAAGATGCTTTCCAAGAATCCGCAAAATGCGTCGAGCTCTGATCATGCAGGCGAAGTGCAGGATCGTGATTCGCTCAAGCAGATGCTGAGAGAGGCTACTGCCGAACATGACGACTTGCGCTCTGCTTCGCTCGAGCTACGCCTCAGGTTCCCCAATGCGACACATGTGGACGTTCCCATCGGACCCGAGATGAATGCGCAAGTAGTCGGCTTTGGGGACCCTCTCGACCTTCTGCCACGGGAGCTCAAAGATGCGCTCAAGAATCTCGAAAGCTTGCCTTGCGCTCTCGGTACATTTCCTCCGTCTCCTCCCGCCGATGCGAATAAGGCGCATACAAAAGCAGCAGCTCAACTCACTCAACACCCACTTTTCCCCTCGTCCTCAGCTCTGGATCAAGCCTCGGGTGCATTGACAACGGGTGCTTCCTTCCCTTTCCTCCTCGGACCGCTCGCGAGCCTCTCACATGCGCTCTCGTCGTACGCACTTCAGATCTGCACCCGACATGGCTTCATGGTGGTCCGGACACCGGACGTGATCAAGGCTGATCTCGCCCGGCGATGCGGGTTCATGCCCCGCGACGAAGGCGAGGCGTCGCAGACATACTTTGTCAGTGCGCACAGGGACGGCGGGAGTGGGTCTGAAGGCTTGCACAGCCCCGATCTTTGTCTGGCGGGGACAGCAGAGATCCCTCTTGCCGGGCTCTGCGCAGATCGGACTTTCTTCCTACCCTCTAAGAAGGGCAATTCGGGTACGGTCCTGCCGCTGAAGCTCTGCGCTTTGGGCAGCGCGTTCCGAGCCGAAGCTGGTGCGCGTGGTGCTGACACCAAGGGCTTGTACCGGGTGCATCAGTTTGACAAGGTCGAGATGTTTGTGGTCGCGCCATCTAAGGAGGTCGTCGTCGGAGCGCAGAAGGCGGTACCAGTCGCTGAGCCAGCACCCTTCGCGGCGGAAGATGCGGATATGAGTTATCTCGAAGAGTTGCGGAGCATACAAGCAGAGATCATCAGCGGTCTTGGCCTTCCCTTCAGGTGAGAACATAGCACGGATGGATCATCCCGCCCTGTGCGAGACGCAAATCGTGTTGATAGCACCAATCTGACCTGGCCTCGGACTTCCTCTGCACTATCGTCCTTGTCCACGCTCCGCAGGATATTGGATATGCCGACTGAAGAGCTCGGCGCATCTGCGTGTCGGAAGTACGACATCGAAGCCTGGATGCCCGGACGAGGGAGCTGGGGCGAGATCTCTTCGGCATCGCACTGCACAACATTCCAGTCTCGTCGGCTGAACATTCGATACCGCCGCTCTCCCGGGTCGCAAAGCAAGCTAGAGTATGCGCATACACTCAATGCTACTGCGGCGGCGATGCCAAGGCTGATCGTCGCCTTGTTGGAGAACTTCGGGGTGATGCGGTCTGACGACGGCCAGGTCAGGCTACGGCTGCCGGGCGTGCTGAAACCGTACTGGCTCGGTCTAGACACAGAGGTGCAATGGGTCAGCGACGATAAATTACAGAGCTAGGAGAAATGCATGTCAGTTTGCTACAAAGCATCACGCGATCAGAGCCATGCTGCAGACGTCCTTCTCCTGCAATCGATCAAGCCATGACTCTGCAACTTGCAAAAACCAATCCCGAGTGTGAATTGCTGCTCAGAGCCCTGATGTAAGTGATTCATGTCTTCACGAGTCGACATCTACACCTCGTTCCCGCAGGAAGTCCTTTGCGTTCTTGATGTCCTGTTGGGGGAAATTGGGGAAGAGCAATTTCAGCTCACCATGCGCAGGACTGAATAGCATTGAGGCAACGGAACTTACAACCATGAGCTCTTGATATGCCTGCGGAACGTCGTTGAAGTGGAAGATGCCCCATCCCATGTTCCAGAGCAGGTAGGAGCCAGTCGAGACGAGTACCCACCATGGAAGCTGTTGAACAGGTGTGAAAGAGGAGAGATCTTTGTGTCAATCACTGTGTGCGAACCAGAGCTCGCAGAGAGGGTAACTGACTGTGGGTAGGATCTGATCTCTCGTTTCTTGTGCGATGAGAGGTGTCGGGAGGATGTTCATGATGAGCAGGACGTACAGCACCGTCGCGGCGCCAGCTCCTCCTGCGAACCGAGATGCTCTTGTCATGTTGTGTTTGGGTGAAGCTGCAATCTACGCTCTAGCTGGGCCGTAAGAGCTTGGTGTGAGCGGTACCGTCAACGCGCCTCCACGTATGTATGCGGATCAGGAGCAGCGCGAGAGTGAGATGCAGCGGTGGTACAGAGGGCTCGAGGTGTGCTTTGAACGGTACCAGATGGTTGGTCTTGAGGATGTGGGTGGTACCAGGAGGACCGGAGTTGGATGAGAAGGCGGGGTCGGAAGAAAGCTGCACGGACGGGCGATCATCGCTGTGTGGAAGAACCCTCCACCTTCTGAGGGCTCCACACCACAATCACCTTGCAGAAGTACAACATTCCAATCATGGTCAACACTCGTGCTACTTCGCTGGCTGTAGGCGCAAGCCAGGCAGCAGCACGCTCCGTCAGTCAAGCGTTCCCCGCCACAGGCAAAGCAGGCCTGGCCACTCACAGTGCAACGGCTGGTAACGCGGACGCAGTGGCAACAAACAGAGCGAGCAAGAGGGCTCGCACGACTGCCAATACTGCATCGTCTGCGGCGTCCAAAAAGACCAAGGTGGAAGCTTCAGAGAGCGCTTCTGCATCGTCTGCGCCAGCCGTGGTCAATCGAGGGCGAGCCGCTTCAGCGAAGAGCTCTAAAGCTAACGCAGGCTCGAGTGTCAAGAAGGAGCAAGCATCATCGGGCAGCACATCTGATCCACCGCTCGTCTTTCTCTCGGAAGAGGAAGCTCGCCTGTGCACCACCGTCCCACGACCTGCATTGACTTTCTCTGTCGAAGAAGCATTGGACCACCTGATCTCGGCCGACGTCCGATTCGAGCGATTGCGGAGCAAAGTCGGCCTCAGGTCTTTCACCTCGAAATCGACCAAGCCGCTCAATCTCTTCCAGACCCTGGTGACGTCCATCCTAGGGCAGCAGATCTCCTGGATGGCCGCAAGAGCGATCCTGTACAAATTTACTCGGATCTGGTGGCCTGAACTACCGGAGAAGCCAGACTGGCAAACTTTGGCTCGGGATCAACTGCCATTCCCAACACCTCTGCAAGTACACAGAACCTCGGACGAGGCCATGAGAGCTGCGGGACTGTCATTTGCAAAGATCAAGTATGTGCGCGGTCTGGCGGAACGGTTTGGAACGGGCCAGATGGACGTGCGGAAATTGATAGCAGAACAGGACGAGCAAGAGCTGGTTCGACAGCTCTGCGAAATCAAGTACGTGGGCGACTGTGTATGTTAGACATGCTGTAGGTCACTGACTCGTATGTACCAGCAGAGGAGTTGGCGTCTGGACAGCGGAGATGTGCTTGATGTTTGGTATGTCCCAGGCTTTGGATTTGCCACTATCCCATGGAAAGAGGCCTCCACTTGCATGATCCATATGAGCTCACCCTCTCTGCCTTTCACAGCTCTGCGAAGACCAGATGTGCTTTCCCGAGGTGACCTTGGCATACAGAAGGGTATGGTCATATGGCACCTGGCCGGTCCCGAGGGGCCCACTGTCCGCACAGAAACCAAGAATCCGGATGGACGACCAGGCGAGCCTGACCCGGAGACGGAGTCCACTCAAACTGAGAGCAAGGTTGTCAATGAGGCACTCGCCGAAGCCGATTCTCAGGTCCGGGTTGATGCGGTAGTGTCCGGAGACGAACCCATCGATATTGGAATCGTATCTGGCGCGTCCAAGGTGTCCGAGCCCGCGTCACAGCCACCTGCTGAGCCGACGTCTCGTGACGTGCCACCACTGCCAGCAGACTCGGGTCTGACCAAGAAGATTCTGCAGGAGCGCAGGAATGGCAAGAAGGTCAAAGGAATGTATCTGACGTGAGTGATCCAGTGCCACCATGCCGAAATCAGAGAATGTGAGATTCGGCTATTTTGACTGCGCGAGTGCTGACTCTGCCAATTCTTTCTTCTAGTCCGGCGGAGATGAACAGTCTGGCCCGCGCATGGCACCCGTATGAGTCCATCGCGTCGCTGTTCATGTGGGCACTGGTCGACTGAAGGGTTTTGACGGGATTGTAAGCGTAAACAGCTGGCCTGGTGTAAAGGGAACGGCAATAATTCTAGGATGGAAGGAACCTTGTTCGGACAATTGGGGCCCCTTTCCCACGGGTGAACTCAACTGTCTTGGTTGCGCATCAGCACAGTGTCCGTTTTGTGTCGATCGATGGTGGCCCTACCGACGGCTTAAGCAAACCCCGCCAGAGTTCGGCATCAACATCTGACCTGTCAACGCGGTTTTTTTGAGAACAGCAGGCTGTGGAGAGAAGCTTGAGGTTCTAAGAACACATCCACAATCCACGCTAACGATCCCTGACGCACGATGGCTCACGGAACAAAGAATGTGAGAAAGCTTAAGTTCTCTCCGCTGTGGAGCCAAGGAGCACCTCGTGGGAAATCCAGCTGATGATATGGATGAGCGAGCACTGATTGCGCTCCTATTGTATGTATTGCCATGGTGGAGCAAGGGGCACAATCCGAGCACGAGCAGCTTTCTCATCACACAGTGCAAAGTTCCCACGCTGTCGAGGTTTGCGGCGACCATTTGAGGGGTTGAGCACACAGTGTTGTTGCACAGCCGCTGCGGTGCCGCAACGCACTCTTTACTTCATTGGGGGACGTCGCCCACGAGCAGTCACCGGTTCTGCTGCGGACCAGAAAGATGAAGCAGAAAAACCTTATTCAGTCTGTCTCCACACCAACATCCTTTGTGCTGTCAGCCTGCGTGCGAGGACATGGACCACATAATTTTAAATCTGACCTCCTATTCCTCCGCGTGATGCTGCTGAGCTACGGTGGATAGATGACAGCTGTATAAGAAGAGCAACTCGATACTCACTCCATGGATGCTCAGCTCCCCTTTGGATCTTGCCATCCTCCATCTACCACCCTGTACTGTACATACGCATTCAACCAACGCTCCTGAGCACATCAACGTCCATCGGATCATCGCTTAACAGCACCTCTAAAAATCATTCGAACTCCCCACCCTCGGAACCTTTTCACTGCACGACTGGCGACTGCATCTTTGCAGCCCAACATCGCCCGAGATCAACATCTTGTCGCTAGAGAGGCACCAAGGGAAGGACATTCTGCCCACATCCACCAGGCTGAGGAGGCCCCCTCAGCAACGCCTTTCGACCTAGCGCTGGGCGGGACCACCTGCATGTCAGCACTGTCTGTGAGCATTCATCTGGCTTGGCTTCACCTCTTGCAGCTGAGCTTCTGCTGATGCACAGACCTGTGTGTCACAACCATCCGTCAGGCTTGCGACATCTCTCACCACATCGTACATACGCATACCTGCATCGCCTCTCGAATTCGGCCTCGGCTTCTCTTCTGCTCTCATCTCAAGCGCAGCGCGAAACCCCTGTAGCTTTCGCCAACCATGCCGTCTCAGGCATCGACTGCGGACATTTACGTAGCGTGTCTGTACTCCCAGGGCGATGGCATGCCACTCTGGAACCCTTCGCCCATTCGAACGTGAGTCAATCATCCTGGTCATACAACGTCCTGCATACAACGTCCTGCTGAAACCCAACGTCCTACACTCTTTCTTTTTCGCACGGTGTTGTTGACCCTCCAGCGGCGCAATCGGTGAGTTGGCCCATCTGAAACCTTCTCGCAATGTCTCACCCTTGTTGACAACCCTTCCTCCTCGCATTTCCCATCCATCCATCCTCACACCAGGATACGTTCGAGATGGATCCTTCTACACGCTCTACAATATCGAAGATGGACCTCCGACCGACCTTCACCCGGCTGCCGACCCAACGCTGATCGGCCGACGTCGTAGCACGCCTGCCAACCACGGCTTGGCAGCTGCAGCTCTAGCAGCCAACACACTCTCACCTCGCATCGCCTCTGATGGTCGATCCGAGTCGGTCAGTTCCGGAGGGGCCACACCTGTCGAGCCCCGGCAAAGTCAGCGGCTGTCAGAGCCCACGATTGAGAGTCCCGGCACGGCTCCACCATCTCTTCGTCGATCCGTATCCCCCAATAGGGCAGGCCGTCGGGGTTCAATCATGGGATCGATGCGCAGAGGTTCCGGCCAAACCGTAGGTGCTGCTGCGGCTACGGCTGCCTCTCCCCCTCCGAGCTCATCACTCTCCGACCCGGTCACCTCACCTGCCGAGGAATATCATGCGGCAGTGTCGCCCGGGAACACGGGCTCTCGCACACCACCAGCAACCACCATGGACGTCGCCGCAGTCAGTGGCAGTCCGAGACTTCGCGACCGCGACTTGCCCCCAGAACCCCCTTTGCCCGCCCAGGTCGAATTTGAGGACCTCCGTCGCTTTGATGCGGGTCCACGTAGCTCGAGTACCTATACATGCTTGGGATTCTCAGCCGGCGCCAATGTTCCTGGAGCCCCGGCTGGAGGGATGTGGTCGTTCAAGAGCAGTGGCGGAGATGGCGCCTTGTTGATTCCTCGTGATCCAACAGAACGAGAACAACTCAGACACGTAGGAAACCTCAAAAGTGAGTCTGGATATATGCGGCCGATGATGCTAGAAATGGAGACTAACATGTTATCGTATGATTGACAGTCTACGTCAAAACACATCTACGATGGTGAGCGCAGTTATGGTCGACTCTCTACGAATCCGCGTAAGTGTGAAGCTGACAGTGAGTTCATTTCGGTTCTACAGGATCGCGTACCGATATGGCATCTCGGAGGACATAGAGCCCGACGACATCGTTCTGGTCTTCTCTCAAGATCGAACATCAGACTGGGCGTGCGCAGTCAGCAGAAACACTGCAAAGGGCGCCTCAGTAGAGTTTGAGGTCTTCTCCATCGGCAAAGCGTCTGTTTGGGGCGAGTGGAGGACAGCAATGACGGCCAGTCAAAGGGGTCCACATCGAGGAGGTATGCCCGCATTCAACCCGAATTTTGCAATGGGCCCACTGGGCAGCGGCATGCATGCCGCGTCGACCGCACCTTCCGCATCTGGACCACCTTCCCAGAAGCCGGGCATCAGCTTTTCGGCTGCGGGGCTGACGGCATCGTTCTCCCCAACCTTGGACGCCGAGGTCAAGATGGACACCAGCGGTGACAGCAACGGGGCCGACGGAGTCGACGCTCAAGGAGATGTCAGCATGCAGGTAACCGCTGGAGTGAGCGCCGTCGCAACGAACCATGCTGGTGGTAGGGAGCCGGGCAGTCCACGCGCGCCACAGAGCACGCAGTATGGGTCCCAAATGCCGAGTCCGGGATACGCAAGTCCGAGTATGCATGGCTGGCCCCTGATCAACCCACATCCGGCAGACCAAGCTATTGTGATCAAGCGCATCACGATGAAGCATCGCTTGCCGTTCTTGCCCGCGTCGATCCGGGCCTCTGCTGGGCCACGACCTGATCCATCGCGAGAGCCGGATAAGGAAGATGGCGCTCGTGCGCTCAAGATGTCGAGTGCAGACTATGGAGCGGCTTCGAGCTCAAGCCTCAATTCGCACCCAAGGTCTAGGAGCGATGGCCAACTTCTGGCCAGCAAGTCAAATCCACCTTTCGATCCGCTGAATTGGCTGCACGAGTACTTGCTCTCCCGTGCCCCTTCCGCACGAGCATCGATTGCCTCAGACGCTGAATGCGCCTTTCTGTTGCGGAGAGCGATCCGATCCGACGCCTCGCTTCTTCGACCTGATATATCTGAGGCAGGTCGAGCCCGGTTCAGGGACGCGCTCTTCCGCGCTGCCGACCAGCTCGGACACGTCCTCGTCGACGAGGATGACGTTGCGATCATCGAACTTCAAGAGGAGCGGTCGCATGCCGCGCTCATGTCGGCGGTCTCGACATCGACACCGATGAAGGCGTCCGTTTCTGCTCCTGGCGTTTCGATTTCTAGATCGATGGCTACACCACCGACTTCTTGTAAGACGAGCGTGTATGCCTTCTCGCCACCGGTTCAGGTCCGGCGTGTCTCGTCTCCGAAGCGGCCATCCTTCCCGCTCTCTGCGTCGCTGCCTTCCCTCTCCAGGGTCGCGCAGGCCTCCTTTTGAGGATTCCCAGCATTCCTTGACTACGGCTCTCTCCGAACAATCACTGCAATCAGCCTAGACGCCCGACAAAGCATGGACGGCAGCTCCATCTCATACACCATTGGATCCCGAACCCATCTGATTTATCCAACTTTTCATCGCTTGTTATGTGTCACTCCTGCAACAGAAAGCTTCTGCCCTGGCATCTCGCTCGGGTGTCCATATCAATTTCTACAGACTCATCGCACACACAGTGTTCGCACGAAGAGTGAAAGCCCAAAGATGAACAAAAAAGCACGTTTCAAGGTATATGGAGCGTAAGCAGGCGTTAACAATACATGCTTTCAGACACAACGTTCTTCAAACAGAGAGGAAGAAGGTAGGACAAGAAGGGGGGAAAGGCGGAGAGAGAAATTCAGGATGACGCAGGTGTGAAGTTTCGAGACGAGGAAGACGCCGCAGCCTCGCTCTGTTGCCCATTGCTTGCTTTGTGTGTGCGTAATGGAGAGAACAGATGGTAGTAGTAGGTCGTTTTTTTTTTGTTTCCAGGATGTTTCGTGAAGAGTAAGTTGGTTTCGTATAGCTTTGCTTTGTGAGGTTTTCAGTTTTACAGCCATGCCCAGAACTTTTCCCAGAGGTTCTTGGGCGGCTTCTCGGGCTCCTCGGCCTCGAGAATCTCCTTGATGCCGGTGTAGAAGTCCATCTCGTCGGCCTTGACGACGCGGGTGCGGTAGAAGAGCTTGTAGCCGATCCAGATGACGATGAACAGGGGCAGGGGGAAGTACGAGGTGACAAAGTCGGCCTGGTCCCAGTGTCCGTGGATAAAGTTCTTGAAGCCGCAGAACAGCATGACGATGGTGGTCCAGCCGAGGGACCAGTAGCCGAGGAAAGGCTGGAGCTTGGAGTGGAAGGGCATGGCGGTCCGGTCGATGCCTTGGACCTTGGTGCCCTTGTAGAAGCGGAGGTAGGTCAGGGAAATGGCCCACCAGGAGAGCAGACCACAGATTGAGGTCAGGCCCTGGAGCCAGCCAAAGACTTGGTTCGAGCTGGTTGCGACGGAGAGGTAGGCCAGACCGGAGAACAGAGCGGAGACGATGAGCGAGGGCAGAGGCAGGCCGTTCTTGAGCGTCTTGGCAAAGATACGGGGCGCGTTACCGGCGAGGGCGAGCGAGTAGAGGGCTCGGCTGGAGGTGTACAGGTCCGAAGAGGCGGCCGAGGTGGCAGAGGTGACGAGAGCGGCGTTGATGACCGAAGGAAGACCCTTGATACCGGCGTCGCGGATGGCAATGACGAAAGCAGACTTGTTGGCCTGGGCACCCTTGGTGAGCTGAGGCTCGTTGGAGGGGACAAGGACACCGACGGCGAGGGTGCCGAGGATGTAGAAGAAGAGGATACGGATCCAAACCTTGCTGACGGCCTTGGGGAGAGCGCGTCGGGGGTTGCGTGCCTCGGCGGCGGCCATGGCGACAATCTCGGTACCGATGAAGGAGAAACCGGCGTTGATCAGGACGGACCAGAAACCGAGGAAGCGGCCCCATGCGCCCTCGATGCCGAGATACTGGACAAAGGGACCGGGGTTCTTCCAGTATTGGAATCCACGGCGGTTGCCGACGGCACCGACATCGAGGAGGAAGGAGAGGATCAAGAGGCCGACAATGGTGATGACCTTGATGGAGCAGAACCAGAACTCGGTCTCACCGTAGGCGCGTGCACCGAAGAAGTTGATGACGATGACGATGACGAGACAGATGGAGATCCAGATGGCGGGGTTCAGATCTGACCAGAATCCGATCAGAGTGGCAGCAGCAGCGAGCTCGGCGGGGAGAACAATGGCCCCTGATGAATCAAAGTGGACCAGTGAGAAATTCCTGTCAGCTTGAACGCGCAAAAGCATGCAGACAGGGGGCGAACATGACACCTACAGTTGTAGAAGTAGTTCCAGCCCATTGCAAAGCCCAGAGCAGGGTCGACGAAGCGTTCGGCGAGCTTGATGTGTCCACCGGGGATGGGAAGGTAAGAAATCATCTCACCGAGACACATCATCATGGCGTAACAGATGGAACCCATGAGGATGTATCCCATCCACAGACCGAGGGGACCGCCGCGAGCGAGAGATCCGGCAGTACCGAGGAAAAGACCTGTGCCGATGACACCTCCGATGGAGATCATGGCCAGATGTCTGTTGTCGAGGGCGGGCTTGAGCTTCTCATTGGAGCGCTGGCCAAAGGCGTTTGTGTCCTCGCCGTACTGGACCTCCTCGACGATGGTGTTCTCCTTTGGGTAGGAGCCTTCCTTGTAGGTCTTCTCGTCTGGGGAGTAAGACATGTTGATGCGATGACAAGGGGGGAGGGGGGTTTGGTGTCGTGTGTCGTGAGTTCGTGCTACGGGTCAGGGCCGAAAAGGGTATAGAAAGAGCTGGTTAGCCGCGACCTGGCAGAGGAAGACGAAGAGGAGAAGGGGTGAGCCAACGCGAAGGGGGGGGGGAGGACCAGTCCCGTAGTCAGGCATGGAGAGGTGCTCTTTATAGGCCAGGCTGGCATGTATTTGGGAGGCAGGTTAGCAGCAAGGCTGAGATGGGGCAGTATTCTATGGGAATTGCCGTGATTGGGCGAAGGCTCCGCCCCCCAGGTCAGGCACCAGATCACTGTGAGCTCAGATTGGGCGCTCCCACCACGAACCCATTCCCCATGATTACAACTTGACAGTATCAATGAGAAAGGGTTATCGGGCTGTCAACCGCATCCTTATCGCCTGGTGCTCTTCCGCGCTGTCGTGCTCTCTCCTGGTTGGAGTGGTGGTGATGTTGTATGTACGAGTATTGAGTTGTTATTGTTGAGAAGATAGCAACTCGCTGGCTAAATCATCATTGCGAGAAAGAGAGAGAACCAGACCGCATACAGTTTACGGTTCTGTGGGCAAGGCTCCATCTCGGTGATCTCTCATCCGGCCAAGACCCAGGCGACGGACAGATGGAGGAATGCAAGACAGAGTGAGTGAGAGGGCTCTGAGGCAAGCCGGGCATGGCGACTGTTCTCCCCGCCGTGCCTTAATTAAAATTGGCCCTGCATCCAGCCCAAATCAATCCAATCTGACGGGAAAACTTCGCTCAGTCCCTCCCTCCTCCTCCTCCTCCTCCTCGCGTGTCCTCCTCTTCCCCAGTCCACACCTCAAGATATCGAATCTCACACATGGTGCGATTGCCGACGACTTTGCCTCCTTGCTATCAATCCACCCATCCCAACCACTCATCTCGGTCCTTCTGCCATCCTTATCTGTGGCCAAACAGTCGTGTGATCTCGCTCCCGGGCCATCCCCAAACAAATGTGTGGGGGTTTTCATGCACGCCTCCGGTAATTCGCGCTCCAAGGTGCTCGTGGGTTGTAACTTGTAAGCCCGGAGAAGCCATTCGTTCTGTCTCAGGAAGGTTTTGTGCCACAGATTCAGACTGGGCTGGGTTCAAAACACGAAGTTGAGGCTTTTGCCCACCTCCTCCCCCCATCCCTGTCACATGGCCCCCCTTTGGCTGGGTTGATGCCTCTGTCTGTGAAGCTCTGGCTGGATGGTCAGAGCACAAGGTCGTCTGTGTTCCAAAGCTGTCCAAGGCCGAAAGAAGGTCCAGACCCTTCTCCCGGGCCGGGTCAGATCCAGGCAGGAGTTTGCTTAAGCTCACATCATCGGCCTTGTCCAAGTTTCAGCAGGCTCCGGCGGCTAGCCCGGAGTAAGGCCGCAGCTGCCTCTGGGCCATCCACCGGCTGTCTCAGCACCGAAGATCCCTTGCCTCTCTGCTTCGAACACCGCTGCATCGCATCGCAATTCGCCAGTCCACCCCACTTGGTGCCTGGCCATCACAAGATCCCAAATACAGCAGGTGGGTTTGGCACCTGTCAGACGCCAGCCTTCAGGCAACGCTCGTCCCTTCCTCGTCTTTGTAACCGAACATCTGAGGTGGGACCCGCCACCATATTGTACCTGCGAATCCGCTCCTCTCGGCCGAAAAAGAACACCGCTTCACTCCGAACACCAACACAGGACATCCAGCAACGAGGTTCAGTGGACAAAAAGAATGGTTATCAAATGTCATTTGCATCGACGGCAGCAACGGCCCAAGGTCAGGCGGAAAGAAAGGTGGAATTGAAGCAGAGCAGAAATTGGGATTGTAGGGAAGATATTGTCCGTGTCGTTTGGATGATGGGGCAAATGTAAGCAGCTCTCGTAGCTGGTCGTCAGCGGGGGGTATTGTCCTCGTGAGAAGATGGTAGCGTGAGAAACTTGTTGCAGGGGCGGGCAGGGGATTCGCCTAGCTGTAGTCGCCTGGGATGACTGCGCGGCAGCCCTGAGTGTCGAGGTAGAGCGGGCAGTCGCTGGGGTTCTGGCAGCATCGGATGCAAGCCACACCGCCAGAGGGCTCAATCAGCTCCACATAAGCTGGGAAAGAGACGATAGTTCCAAAGGGAAGAAATGTCAGCATTTCATGCCCCCCTTCTTCGTTTGACTTTTGAACTGGTAATGGGACAACTCACAGCTGTAGCCAAGGCAGACGGAGCCCTCCGGGTTTCCGCGTCCTCCAGCACCACCGTTCGAGTCGTACTGTCCGCCGTCGTCGCTAGGGATCAGACGCGAGGAAGCGCTGGACCGAAAGCTCGCAAGGTCAGACTTTTTGCTGATCAGAAATTGGGCACCCCCCTCCTTAAGAACACTCACGAAGGGTTGATGCGTCCGGTAATCTGGATTTGCCTGCCTCCCGACTTGCCACGGGCCGTGGAGATGTGCTTGGTAAGCCACAAGCCAGGGACGATGTGGCCCTGAGCAGTGCTGGCAGGCTTGACGCAGTAACTGCAACAGTAGCAAGCCAAGGACAAGGTCAGCCCACATTCCTCCCACTTTGCCCCCAAGTCGCAATCCAGGCTCGGACTCACCTGCGCATTCCGCCGGGGTGCTCACTGTCACCGATGGTCTGGCGGGAACGGGGCATGATCATGCAAAAGTCATCGGCAGAGGTGATCCAGATGGTGACTCCCAGATCCGCCCGGTTGGCCAGGGCGGTGACCTCAGAGCCTGCATGGACGGACGGGGCCGCGAGACTGCCGAGGGCCGCAGAGAGAATGGCAAAGGCAGCAAAGGTGACGCGCATGGTGGGTTAGTATCTGATTTTACGTATTGAGGTGAGATGCACGTAGAAAATGAGAGAGGGACTGGGAGGAGGAAAGGGGGTTTTGTCCAGAATCAGCGGTGCGGAGGGGAGGGAATGATGAGGGAGGCTGCGAGGGCCTCGTGTTTATATAGGTTGAGACGAAGTCCGAAGCCATACGGCAGAGGCATCCCATTCGTATCTGCACGCCTCCAATTATGACAAAATGATCAGCAACACAGCATCTACGCACATGCTAGCGAGTGAGGACGAGGAGGCATGCCGGCTCTCTGCGCCTCTCGTCCTTCGGTCTCTAAGCGCGAGATTCGATTCAGATCCTGTACTATCAGCCACATTGAGTATCCAGGATGGGGATGCACCACTGTTGCACTTTAGCCGTACCTTCTGGGTCCACCCGGATCGCAATGATCAAATTCAAGGCAGAATCGCTGTAGTCCTCGCACATCCACAACGGGTGTGTGTGGAGTCGGACTCGATCAGTTGCTGGCCTCTCCTTCAACCCGCGATCTCCACGCAGTTGTGCCGATGCAGGACCAAGGAACCAGAAGTTGCCCTTCTTCAACTGACTCGAACGGGCGATTTGCCAAGCGGCTGGGCAAAAACCAAAAAAATGCTTTGGCGCGGTCATCACAACAACAACAACAACAACACACCGACGCGTCGGCCTCGCGTCTCCGCGTCGTCGCAACACCGGCGTCAGAACACCTACCGGTGGCGCTCGGGGCCCTGCGATTTGATTCAGTCTGATGGAAAGGGAAAGAGGACAAGGCGGCCCGGCCGATTCTGTCCGCGTTGTCCAGAGTGTGGGAGAGGGTCTGAGAAGGGTGTACGAGTAGTATGCAACATTTCTCGAACCAGGAAAAAAAGAAAAATGGTCCCCGTTTGGTTGATTCACAGCTGCAGCCCAGGTTCGTTCCCATCCAGTCCCTCAGCGCGCGGACGTTGTTATTTCTGAGACAAAAATCGAGGAGAAGGGAGGAAGGAAGGAGCAGGGAAGCAAGGAGGGGGCCGAATCGGAATTGGGTGTCATCATCATGCCGGAGATGCAGGGTGCTTGGCAGGCATGCTCCCTGGCCCGGATGAGCAGCACCACCTCGTTGCCGCAGGCCCTCCATGCGGCGGCGCATGCATACCGCACATCGGAGGAAGGACGTTCGAGATTCCCCCATCTCTCTGCCTCAGACACAATACATCTCACTTCTCAGCGCAGCTCCGCGGAATGGCGGACAGCCAACCATTTTACTCTGGTGTGCGTCATGCACGGAGAGATTATTGATTCGCAGACAAGGTCCATGAATGGACACCCTCAGGCTATGTAGCACAATGGAACAGATCTCTCCCCAGATCAAACATTGTCGGATGAAGCAAGACACCGGCTTCGCACTCCCGATGCACGCAAACGAATTTGTCGCCGTGGCCGCCTTCGTCGCAGACAGGGAGCGGGCAAGGGAGCACAGGGCAAAGCTGGGTAAGGATGTCCAGCGGCAGCCTCAGTACTCATCCTCGTCATCCTCCTCGCCCTCCTCATCGCCGAACTGCTGTGCATGACCAGGGTTCAGAGGTCAGGCAAGACTCCCGCCTAGGATACGTGAGCGGAGCTTCATTACTCACCTCTTCCTCTGCAGCACCGTCCTCGTCATCTTCATCCTCGTCATCCTCTTCCTCGACCTCGTCTCCGTCATCATCATCTTCGGGCTCGTCAGAGTCGCTCAGTATTGGACGCCTGGTCTGACGGGCTGGAGCACGGACTCGGAGGCGCACGCTTGGCGGTCTGAGCGTGCGGACATCGTCATCGTCATCATCATCTTGATCCGTGTCGTCTTCGTCCTGAGCATCCTCTGAACGCAACAGGTCTCGCGCTCCCCACCCAAGGTCGTACTCATCATCACTTCCTTCTTCTTCTTCGTTCGTGTACTCGACGTGCAGAGGCGCGCCGCCATGGATTTCCGCACCGAGTGCAGAAATGATGTCGTCAATCTCAGAGGAGGTTCGATCTTGGAGATTGTTGCCGAAGCGCCGACGAGGGCGTGCTTCCACAACATCGGAGTCCTCGTCCTCATCCTCGTCGTCAGAGCGATCTTCGGCGTCCGCTCTGGAGTTTGCTAATGCCGCCAAATAGTCTGAGGATTGATCCGATTCGTTCTCAAAATCATCTTCGTCATCCCTCAGCTCAACGGCAATGCGGAGCCTGGTACCAGGATCCTCCTCGTCCGTGTCCTCGTCCTCATCGGTGAGGTCACTCCGGGCAGAGTATTCTCCGGATGCGATTAAGTCCTGCAGCCCCGATCGAACCAGTCGCCGGAGCCTGGACGGTGATGCTGCGTCCTCGCCCTCAAGGTCGTCCACATAGAAATCGTCATCGTCTGTGTGGTCAGTCATCATCCAAGGATTCTCGAGCTCGACGTCCGAATGGTCCGATCCGGTGATCAGATACGATTCCGCGTCGGAATCGGCCGCATAGCCTCGCCGGGTCACGTTGTGGAGCCCTATGCGCGCGAGGTCAACTGCATCTCCGTCATGCCGCACACCTCCCGCGGGTCGGCGAAGTCTTATGTCGCAATAGTCGCAATTTTCGTCGATGATTTCTTGCATGCACCGTGGACACCGGTACACCGCATCCTGGTGGTCCCAGCGCATGGCTAGAGCGTCATCCTCTTCAGCAAAGAGGTCTGACAGTCAAAACTCAGAGATGTCAGTGGATTGCAACCGTGCAGATCTGAGCATTGCCAACGATTCCAGAAACTCACCCGTCCAGGTCTCCTCCCCCATCTGAGCCTCTCGTTCCGCCCGGACGGAAGCGACGATGTCAGCCTGCGAGGCTTGCGATTGTAGGGCACCATCAAGCCAGATTTCCGAATCGTCTTCCTCTTCATCCGACGGAAAGAGGTTGAGACCGTGGGAATCCACCGCCTTGCCCTTCTCCTTTTGACCGTTTTCTGCCTTCTTCAACTTGGCAACTCGTTCTGCCAGTTGTTTTGCGACCCAGTTTGTAGAACTTGAGCTGTCTGCGCAATTCTGGCTGGTCCCACTGGGGGTCCGCGTGGCATTGGGCCTGCTAGGTCCTGCTTCCCTCCTGGTCCGCTCCTGTCGCCTCCTCTCAGCCTCGGCCGCGACCTCGCGAGTCCGCCGAACTATCTCTTGAGTCGCCTCGCGATCCTCCCCGCTCTTCCACCGCTCAACGTCACCCACGATTTGCTTCATGAGCCAAGCTTCGGCGGGGGGACGGGTCGATTCGGTGCGGCAGATGGGACAGCGTTTAGCACGGCGTAGCGTTCGACGACGTTGTTGTTCTGCGCGAAGTGCTTCGGTGAGGCCGGGTGCGATCGGAATCTCATCGGTTGCGGGCTGTTTCCAGTAGGCCACCAAGCACTCTCTGCAGGCCATATGGCCGCATGGCGCAATTCTGTTGAAAGAATGGTCGTTGTTTCAGCAAATGGAAGTTGAAATTTTCATGCTGTATCTTCATGTACTCACATGCACGGCCGAGTCAGCAGCTCAAAGCAAACGTCACAGTTGCATCGTTCGTACAGACCATTGAGTGCGCGCGTGTGAAGTGTAGACGCTCGTTCAGCAGCTTGCAGCCGTCGCTCGAGGATCTTGATGTGAGCAAGCAGTGTCTCTCGAGACTCGTTCCCGTCGCGATCTGGGAAAGAAACGATAGTCTCTGTCGATATGTGGTTGTTTGTGTCCTGTTTCTCGTCAGCAGGAGGTTCGGAGTTGGCTTCTGCATGATTGACAGAGTCTGGTTTCCTCTCCTCAGCTGGGATAGCCGCTGCATCGAGCTCATTCTCATCTTGCGCTTGCGCGGAGTCAGGCACGGAAGACGACTCAGAAGCAGGCAATCCGTTCGCAGAATCTGAAGCCATTATCGCAGCTGCAGCGTTCGTCGCTTGCGATACTCTAGAGCTGCTATCGTATGCCTCGCGCGTAGAAAGGACGTTCGTTGTCTGAGCCAAAGGTGCGGCGCGATTGCCGTTTCTTGACGCTGAGCTTCTCGTAGTTCGGGCATTGCCAGCGCGCTGTCGTGAAGAAGAAGAGCCATTGGCGACGTCTGAGTCATTGCTGTTGCTCGGGGCGCCCTGAGCTTTCCTCTTGCTGGGAGACTCGCTGGACGAGGGCGATCGAGGCCGCTTGCGACTGGAGCTGCCGCCGCCTTCTGCACGACTGCCTCCAGCCGCTTCGCCAGGTTTCTTGTCGACCATCTGGCCAGACACCTGTCGCTGTCAGACGCGAAGCCTAGACGTCCTTTCAGCTTCTCAGCGAAGGTTGTTGATTGTGCTGTGCGTGAGCGAGTGACGTGAGCCCAGTTCTTCTTGTCGAAGTTGAACCCTGAGATGCAGTTGTCGGCGCGAGAAGCTCAAAGCTCACAACGACCGAACAAAGGGGGACGCGACGCGTTTTGAGACTCCTTGTCTCAAGCTGAGACTCCCTTTCAGACTCTCGTTCTCGACTTCCCTCCCAGCGCGTTCCTTCGCGCCTTGGAAGTTCGCACCGACCCTCCATCGACATCCACGACGTCCATCCACCAGCCTCCCTCGCATCCACTTGCGCCATCTCTTCTCCGTCGCACAGCAACCTCCCCAGCTTTCTTTCTGCTATAACCAACATGGACAACGAAGAGTGAGTACAGGCTCTTCAAGGCGGCACCAAGTGTTTCAGGCACGGCACGCTCATGTTTTGCTCGACCACCTGCGCATCCATCCAGTCTCATCGACTACGAGGAGGAAGTTCCCTCCACCACCACAGCAACCGCCGCTGCCACGACGGCATCCAACGGAAACGGCGCCGCAGCTGACAAGGATGGCGAAAAGGACAAGAAGGCGAGCATCACCAATTCCAGACTAAGTTTTTCCCCCTTCTCCTTCTTCTCGTTTCGCCCTCTTCAATTGCCCCAAGCCCGCATCCTTCTGGTTTCTTGAATTCCGGCTTCGGGTTCTGGCGATATACGATCTCTTGCACATCCGTCTTTGGGCTGCGGCATTTCGATGGCTTCAGCTGCTCAACGTGACGCACGTTCGCATGCGACTCTACCGCACATGATGCCTTTTCGATGAGCGTTCGATGGGCGCATCATTCTCGGGCGAGTTCTCGATGCGCCTGTACTGTCGGCATGTGGATGTCATCAAGTTGATATGCTTGGTCTCGAGACTGGCGGCGGCGTTTTCAACACACTACGTTGCGCCAGGGGATGTTTGGGGATAATTTTCGCGTGGGTCGGTTTCCCGCCAAGAGTCGCAATCTGCTCCAAAGGCTTTCCAGCGACTCAAGGGGCGGAGCAAGCTCATCAACTGGGCGACAGGGTCGGACGTCGGGTACTGGGCCGTTCTTGTCGAGCGCAACCTCGAGCCAAATAGCGGAGGCATTCGTCCTTGCAACATTGTCGTCCTCGTCCACATTTCATTCTCTTCTGCACGGAATTGCTCTTGATCCAACGCTAACGGCCAGACACCGATTACTTATACGACTTTTTCTCCCGTCTTTTCCCTTCCTACCTGGACTCCGCCCACCCGGACCCTCTTCTACCCTTCTGCTGTCCTTCTTTTCCATCACAGGGTTCTTATGTCGGCATTCATTCGACCGGTTTCCGAGACTTCCTGCTGAAGCCCGAGCTTCTCCGTGCTATCAGTGATCTCGGTTTCGAGCACCCTTCAGAAGGTACAGTCGACCGCCTCGAGCTCTTCGTTCTCAAGTCGCATCCAAACACTCAGACTCCTCTTCCCCTCACCTCATGTTCGGCATTCTACAGTCCAACAGGAGTGCATTCCTCAATCGATCCTCGGCATGGACGTCGTCTGCCAAGCCAAGTCCGGTATGGGTAAGACTGCCGTCTTCGTCCTCGCCACGCTGCAGCAGATTGAGCCCGTCGACGGCGAGGTCAGCGTCATAGTGCTTTGCCACACCCGTGAACTTGCGTACCAGATCAAGAACGAGTACGCGCGCTTCAGCAAATACATGCCTGACGTTCGCACGGATGTCATCTACGGTGGTACGCCGATCCGCGAGGATCAGGCCAAGCTCAAGGACAAGGCGAAGTGCCCTCATATCTTGGTGGGAACACCCGGACGAATGACTGCACTGGTTCGTGACCGCTCCCTCAAGGCGACGGGCGTGAAGCACTTTGTCCTCGACGAGTGTGACAAGATGCTGGAACAGATTGGTGAGTGATACTTGGATACGTTGCACAAATGGGAAAAGCCCTGGCTGATCGCAACTTCCGCATCTCCCAGACATGCGCCGTGACGTTCAGGAGATCTTCCGCTCAACACCCCACCACAAGCAAGTGATGATGTTTTCCGCCACACTCAGCAAGGAGGTTCGACCAACCTGCAAGAAGTTCATGCAAAACGTGAGTTTGAGTCGTAATGGCGTTACACTGGGAGAATGCTGATCTGACCGTGCATGACTTCCTTAGCCTCTCGAGATTTACGTCGATGACGAGACCAAGCTCACTCTGCACGGTCTGCAGCAGCACTACGTCAAGCTTGATGAGAAGGCGAAGAACCGCAAGCTCAACGAACTTCTAGACTCTCTCGAATTCAACCAGGTGAGTTGGAGAACATCCAGACGAACATTCATCAAGCATCCAGAAAACTGACTTGGAGCCATTTCAGGTCATCATATTCGTCAAGTCTATCTCGCGAGCGAACTCTCTGGACGAGCTATTGCGCGATTGCAACTTCCCCTCCATCTGCATTCACGGTGGTCTCCCTCAAGAGGAGCGTATTCGCCGCTACCAACAGTTCAAGAACTTCGAGAAGCGCATTCTTGTCGCCACTGACATATTCGGTCGTGGTATCGACGTTGAGCGTGTGAATGTCTCGATTTCGTACGACACCCCCACAGGTGAGTCTCTTCCTCTTAGAGCAGGATTGATGAGCACATTACCAGACGCTGACTTTCTCGACCTCAATATGCCAGATGCCGACTCATACCTGCACCGAGTCGGTCGTGCTGGACGTTTCGGAACCAAGGGTCTCGCCATCATGTTTGTCTCTTCCGAGGAGGACGAGAAGATCTTGGCTGATATACAAGCACGCTTCGAGGTGGCCATTCCTGAGCTGCCCGAGTCCGGTATCGACGCGAGCACCTACATGGCTTGAGTTCCTTCTTGGCGACTTGTGCACCACTAGGCAACATTCACACATGGTGACCTGCCTCAGACACGTATTCTCTATCTCGCAATGAAAGCATCGGCAGCGTTTCTTTGGATCGATAGCTGTTTGAATGTTGGTTTCCTGTGTGTGTTGTGATTCCTCCTGTGCACGGACCACTGCTTGTCATGATGAGAATTTCACTGTGGGCCCGAAATTGAGCCTCGATCTTGACAACCAAAAGACGACAAGACAGGGGAAGAACCTTCCTACTCGTACATCAGCACATTGCCTTAGTTGTATCAAGATGTCAGCAGCAGTGGCTTCTCCATCCAAGACGGGGTCTCCCCGTACCGGAAGCACCAGCGGTCGAAGAGGTTCCGTCACGCTACAGGGTCGTCGCGGCAGCGGAGTGGAACAAAGAGAGAGTGGTGTGAGTCGGTTCCCAGCAGGCTGTATGCTCGAATGCAGTGCCTTGCTGCAACTGGTCTCTGAATCGATCCCTTTGCTCTCCTTAGGTCGTGGCCTGGCATACGTCGTCACACAAGCACGAGAAGAAGGAAGGCACCAGCGAAGAGGATCTCAAGAAGATTCTGGAGCGGTACACTCAGCTGTTTGCTATTACCCCTCAGCGTCTTCGCATGATCACGGACAGCTTCGTGGGCGTCCTTGAGAACGGTCTCGCAGAAGATGGTCAGACGGTGGTGAGTTGTCTTGACGCCCGTGAGGGTGTTCTCAAAGCCGTAGAGCTCGCGATCAGTAGGCTGATGGTTGTTTGGGGTCGATCGCATACAAACGAGCTGCTGAACAGCCCATGTTGTCCACCTTCGTCTTCGGCTGGCCAACCGGAGAAGAAGTCGGCTCCTACCTGGCCTTGGATCTGGGAGGAACCAACCTCCGGGTCTGCCACGTTGTGCTGAAGGGAGAGGGCAAGTTTGAGGTCACCCAGACCAAGTTCCGGTTGACCGAGGAACAGAAACAAGAGGACGGCCAGAAATTGTTCGATTTCTGCGCTGAATGCTTGGACCGCTTCATCAAGACCCATTTCGGTGATGGATCGGACGAGTCCGTCATCCTGGAGGAGAATATCCCTCTCGGCTTTACCTTCAGCTATCCAATGGAGTAAGTCAGGCTTTCCTCAATCATGTCGCAAAGGCGTCATCATGTCGTCTGACCCTTGTTTGGCGTGTTTTACAGGCAAGAGCGCATCAATCATGGTCGACTGGTGCGGTGGACAAAGGGCTTTGGCAATCCGAACACAGAAGGAAAGGACGTGGCTGAGATGTTCAGAAAGTCACTGGAGAAATTCGTGAGCATCGAGCGCTGTGTTGGCCTTTCTGAGACCAGCATTTGATAACTTATCGCTCCTCACCCTCAGAACGTGCCAATCAAAATGACATCCTTGATGTGAGTGTCTTGCAATGCCAATTGACCTTAGTACTGAGGTTCGCTGACAAATGGCCTCCCTACCTAATAGAAACGACACCACCGGTACCCTGATCGCCTCAAATTGTGAGAGCAAACATTCTGATCCCGAGGCGTCTCACTCTCTTACCGTTCTCCTTCCGCGACCTTAGACGTTAGAAAGTCCACCAGAATCGCATGCATCTTCGGCACTGGCTGCAATGCTGCGTACATGGAGAAGATAAAGGACATTCCAAAGATCAAGCACCTGAACCTTCCTGATGATGCCGAAATGGCCATCAATTGCGAGTGAGTTCATCCACCTGACTGCTATGAATGCTCCAAACGCTCACCAGATTGTGTGCACATCAGGTACGGCGCCTTTGACTCATTCCAACATGAGCACCTTGCTGAGGTCCGCACTAAGTACGATGAGGAGATTGACCTTCGCTCGAACAAGGTGTGTCTCTGTTCTAACATGATAGACCCTTCAGACAGAATTCTAATCGTGTGTTCCCTTCGCCCTCTCCAGCCCCACGAGCAAGCCTACGAGAAGATGATAGCCGGTCTCTACCTTGGCGAAATCTTCCGGTTGGTCTTGTGTGACCTCGTCGATGAAGGATCCATCTTCTTGGGCCAGAACACCTACAAGATTGAGAAGCCCTACGTCTTCGACACTGCCTTTCTCTCTTTGATGGAGGCCGACCCAACACCAGAGTTGCTCACAATCGTCGGACTGTTCACCCACTTCTTCGGTCTGGAGACGACAGAGCCAGAGCGAGTGTTCTTCAAGGATCTGGCCAAGCTGATCGGAACTCGTGCAGCTCGCCTTAGTTCGTGTGGTATTGCTGCCATCGTCACCAAGATGAAGTATCTGGAGGACACTACTCTCGAAGAGATTGGAGTCGGTGCGGACGGTTCCTTGTACTCGAAGTGAGTGAATGCACCAGTATGCACACGAGGCTTGGGCCAAACCTTAGCTCAAATTATTCTTGCTCCCTCCGTGCAGATACCCTGCTTTCAAAGACCGACTCGAGGCAGCACTGCTCGACATTTTCGGCGAGAAGGGCAGACGTATCAAGACGTACCAGGCCGAAGACGGTTCTGGAGTGGGCTCAGCAATCATTGCTGGTGAGTGTATCTGCGTGCCCAATTGTGCGACTCCAGCATGGACACTCATAATTGCCGTTTTCTATCATTCCAGCCATGACTCGGGCCCGTCTGGAGGACGGCATTTTCACCCACGTCTGATGTGGGCCCGGCTCAAGATGCCTGCTTTGGCGTGCTTTGACTCTCATCATACCTCTCACTTACGATCTAATGCAGGCCCCTCGATCAGTAGCTCAGAGTCTCCTCAGAAATGTAGTCCCTACCACGAAGAATCACTTGCTAGTCCCGCAGAAGGTTCCCCCAAAAGAAAAAAAGATAGATAAATACATTGTTTCCCGTTTGCAAGACACTAGTACACAGTTTGACAGGACCGTGGCTGCGGCCCATTTTCTTAGGAAGTAAAGAAACTGAAAAGTCGAGAGCAGAACTCTCCTTTTTATTTTTGGAGTTTTGTTCAATATGAGTCCTCGTCCTTTTCATCGAGATAAGGAGTCGCAGGCGGGGAACTAAACGTCCTTAGGTCAAAGGTGGGTGTGCCGGGCGAAGAGATCGCCCTTCTGTGTTGGACATCGTAGGTAGTGGGCGGCGTCAAGGGCTGCAGCTGCTGGCGTTGTCCGTTTTGTTGGTGCTCTTGCTGCTGCTGCTGCTGCTGTTGCCCTTGCCCGATCGTGAAAGTGTAGCCATGGGGAGGGGCCGACCTTTGCTGGGTCTGGGGCGGTGTAGAAGGAATTTGCTTTGCCTTTCGCTCGGTTGTCGACTTGGACGCCGGCTCGCTGCTGCGTCTCTTCATGGCTGCCAGGCGGTGAAGAACCAGCGTTCCGATCCAGATCGAACCAAAGACTAGACGCAGGCACAGTGCAAGTTTGGGGG
>LAXH01000007.1:245100-278535 GCA_001006505.1 Tilletia horrida
TGTCTGAGGTCAACTCACAGCCCAGAGACGGCAAATGTTTGGAGCATAACCAAAGGCAGACTTGGCCCTTTCCGTTCGTGCCCAGCTCGATTCTCGGAGACCTCGTCTCTATCGAACAACAAAGGACGTGTTTCTGCCTGCTGGGTCTTGACACTCTGATTGAGTACACAAGTACTCCTGAGTCCTGATCAACATTGAAGCGGAGCAAGACGGGGGCCCACCCCGTGTTTGCCCGTAGCACACCCTGTCTGGTTGCTGCAGCCTGCTGTCTGCACTCTCGCATCATCCCAAGAGGCAGACAAACAGATAAGGTTTCAACAAGGCGCATCCTTAGGCGAAGACAGCGAGAGCAAACGAGAAATGGGTACGAGTAGTAGTAGTCTCCTCATCGTTCCAAAGAATCACCTCACAGTGGCACGCCCGTGGTTCTTACAGTGCTCGCATGAGCCGACACCGAGCCCATGTTATGTACTACAAGTACTGTACAACGCTCAGCTTTGACATGCAGGGACAAGCGAGTGCATGGAGAGTACCGTATGTAGTGGGAGGCGGAACATGGTCTTCTCCGGTACATGCACACATGGCGGCGCCCCTCTGGAGAGAGAGTGAGGCTCGCTCCCTTTGCTTTTCCTCTAACAAAATCTGTGGCATACAGAGTCTAGAATCGACACTACAAAATACTACTACACACTCATGCAGCAGGTAGGACATGGTTTGCTTCCCTGGGATCGATTCTGTGACTCTGTGCTGGTTGGTGAGCGGATTTGGGCGCTCGTTCATTCGTTCGATGCATGTGTCCTTTGTGTATTGTACGGGTGCATGTTTTTTGCACCGGCCGGTCTGTCCCAGCCAAACACCAAAGGAGAAGGCAAACCCATGCATCATCGAGAGAAAAAGCATAACCCTCCCCCCCCTTTCTCCCTGTCTCACTACCCCATGGGATGGGGCCGGCCATGCTCCATTCGGGGTCCTCTGATCAAAGTTCAAGGAGTACCCGCCCAACCAGATCCAAAATGGCGGCCCCTGCGTCCATATCGTACTCGTACTGTATATCGACCTGTTACAAATCGACCCTGCATGCTTTCGTCAATAATGATTCCCAAGTGCAAATTCTTAGCATATGTAGTACGAGTTGCTGGGATTATTCTATGAGTAATAATAGTGAGAGTCAATCGACATAAAGTGCGAGTCTTATTTTCGTTATTGTTGTGGGAAGGGAGGGAAGCAAGAAGAGCTTAAAGACGGGCTTAGGCGCCTCCTCTCCTTGCCAGGCGAGAGGGAGAGAGAGCCACGCAGGTGACAGCTGTGGGAGGGTGGCTGGTTGGCTGACTGACTGACTGGGATGAGTGGAGATTGATTGTTTGATGGGGCTGCACTTGTCCCGCCTCTGCAAGGGTCGCAGCCAGGCAGGATCGTATGGGATGGCCGAGCTCCCGGGATCATCATATGTACTGTACATGTACTCGTACTCGTACATCGTAGTGTCTGCAATTCCTCAATCTTTCAGCAGCCGTCCCTCGTCCCTCTTGCTCCCCTCGTCGTCTGATCGATTGCCCTGCACCAACGGTTGCCTCTTCCTCCCTGGCAAAAGGTCGATTGATATCCATCTCACATCGGTGTGCGAAATCTCAAGACGATTCCCCAGCGATTTCGCCTCTGACCCCTCTGTGCACGACCCTTATCAAAGCAGCCCTGTGACAGTGCGTGTGGGTGAATCCTGCCCTGCCAATTGTGTGTTATCTGCCAGGCCTGACGTTGTCTCCACATCGCAGATTTTCCCGCTGTTGGACGACATGTCCGCCCTTGCAAGTGGAGCGGTTGCAAGTGCGCCGCCTCCCCCTCTCGATGCCCATCTCGACCTCGCCGGCCTCCCTTCTTCGCGCGTGTCCGGGCACAGCTCTTCTCACCACCACCACCACCACCATCACCATCACCGACGAGGTGCTAGTGTACAGGATCTCCTGACAGCTCTCGGCGAGCTTCCTCCTCCCGAGAAAGGCCGGCGACCTCGGTCCTCCACTCTTGCATCTGGGGCCATCGCCGGTCTCAACCTGGCCACTGACCCAGATGACGGCTCTGCCCCAGTCACCAGCCCCTTGCGACACTCCGACCCGGCAACGCGGCAGCTGGTCCAATCTCTGACCAAGAGGAGTCGGACCCTTGCCGATGCCGTTGCCAAGAGACGCGAGAGTAGGACAACCTCTTCGACCATTACCACTCCTCCCAACAGGGAGCAAAGCCCGGTCGAGCATGTCAACAACAACAAAGATACAGGACCCATCAACAATGCAAACACAAGAAGGCGGACTTTAGCCCCTGCAGCGCCTGCAAGCGCTCCAAGTATACCCTTACCCCCCATTCCCCATCGTGGCACCGATGCTCCGCTGCCGCCGCCGTCTACAATCTTGCCAAGATCATCAGCACCCTCAGCCAAGGCCGTCACCTTCGGTCCCGTCCAACACAGTCATCCCGAAGAAGCAGATTGGAGTAGTGACAACGACAGCGTCGTATGGGACGCTCTCATGGACCCCGCCCGCCGTCGCGCACTGGCTGCAGCCCGGCGAAGCGATACAGCAAGTGGGAGCAACTCATCTACCCCAATCAATTCTCCGCGCGCCATCTTGAGGAATCTCCAAGAATTGCAGATCGGCTCCTCCCAACTTGATCTCGATCATCACGCTGGATCTGGTCTCACAACATCCTCCAGGGTCGAAACTGTCTGCGAGTCTTCGGATGAGGAAATGTTGGAAGATGAATTGAGCGAAATGGAGCATGGCCTCGCTCGTGTACGGGCTGATCCCAGCTTGCCTCGTAGACCTTCGGCTTCGGAATCTCGTCGACGCGGCTCACAGGCAGCTGACGGCGACGCTTCTCAGGCAAGCAGGGGTTTGTCTCGATTCGAGACACCAGACTCAACTCCTACACTTCATTCGGAAGTATTTACCCAAAGACCTTCCAAAGGCCTTCTCGAGGTGCCCAACAGTACAGAAGCAGATCAGAGGACAGGTTTCGTCAGGGACCGATCTCGCGATTCCGTCTCAACTGCGACAAGTGAGTCTACTGCTCCCTCCTTCGATCTACGATCACGAGGCAACAGTACCAGCACAGGGGCCTCCAGTGTAGACGCACCACAAATGCAGCGATCCACCAGCCACAGTAGCTCAGTCACTTCAAACAGTCGATCGAAAGAAGCCACCATCCCAGTTCGGCGCGACTCCTTATTCGTGGCGACCCCACCCGTACGAATCGCCAGCCTGGAGAATCTGCGGGCCCCTCTCGAGGACATGCCTGTGCATCCGCCAGTCCAGGACTCTGTTGAGCCTGCTTCCGGACTCCTCGGCTTGAGCATGACATCTCCGGACCCCGAAGAGGGCGGGCCAACTCAGCAGATGAGCCTGCCGAGGAAACCAGCGCTGCTCGGAGCCTGGCTGGACGAAAGTGTCGGCATGAAACGGTCCAACCGGCCCCGTCCACCCGGGACATTGGGCTGGCCAGACGAGGGCGACTCGGATGAGAGTGACGGCCAGCGATTCGTCCCCCGACCCATCCATGGAGCGCGCAAGCGTCTGAACTCTGCCGATAGCAGTATTTTCAGCTGTGCTGATAGCGAGATGGCATCTCCGCTGGAATCGGACTGGCAGAGTCCTCGACCTTCCGATTCGCACGAGCGCAAGTCGAAGTCAGTCAGCCACACCCCTAGCATCAGCCCCACGTTCAAGCCTTTGCTGCTTCCCTCGGAAAGCATCTCACGGTCGCAATATCGTGCTTCGTCCAATCGGAATATGGAGATGCGGAGTCCTTATGCTGGCTTACAAGCTCGGTCCCAGGCAAAGCTTAACATCAACGATATTCGTCTGCTCCCCCCCACGCCACAACTCGAGCAGCTCCCATACTCCAACTCGCAGCAGTTTGGCCATCCTTCCTCCCAACTGCCCTCCGCATTTGCAATGAAGAACGCAGCCAGGTATGATCCTGACAACCAATCAGTGAGCTCAATCGGTTTCAGTCATGCGCCGACGCCACCGATCACTCCTTCGAGGCCGAGCTATGCGACTTCGTCCGAGGATCCCTTGTTGAAAGCGCGGTCTCCCGGCATGTCGAGCGGATCTACGCCCCGAACTGGAATGTTTGGTCGAGCTAGCAATGCCTCCACTTTTGGAACCTCCTCAGGCCCACGAGTTTCAGAGTTTGGCCAGATGCCGACAGGCATGACTGCGACGCACATGAGCGCTGGCAGTGAAGGAGTCGCGCCAGACGCACAGGCTCCGTATGCCGATCCAAGCGGACGACTCACTCCCAACTGGGACAGTCTCGATGGCCAGCGGTCGAACAACGCATCGATCCGGATGGGCAAGCTCCGGACAACCATTTTCGACTCGTTTGGTGTGAAGCGGGCAGGACAGGATCCGGCTCCGGCAAACGAGCGTCCGCAATCGCCTACGGACAGTGCTGCGTCCCACCACGGCAATGAGCACAGCTCCTCCAATCTGCTCACCTCCCTGATTCGACGAGCGAGCACCACGTCGCACCACCACCTCCCACACGCACCTGCGCCTAGCGCGACCAGCAGCTACGACTCCTCGACAAAGCTGCCCACTCAGCACAAACATCTCTACGCCACCATGTCGACGGCCTCGTCGCCTTCGAAAAGGGGGGGCAAACTCCCCGCGCTCGACCGGACCACGACATCAGAGTCTCATGCGTCTGCTTCCTCGTCGGCGAGGAGGGAGCGCATGCCCTCGGCCGAGTCGCAGACGGACCTGCACACGGTGGCGTCCTCGTCCTCGCGGACCAAGTATTCGTCGCGTGCATCGACAAAGAGCGGGCCGTCGTCCTCGGCGCACGGCCTTGCTTCGAGCAACGGCTCGACGCGCACGGGCAGCCAGCTCTCGTCGCCCGCGATCGGCGGACCCGAGCGCCGGCCGTCTGAGACGGGCACGGGTACGAGCAGTGTGAGGAGCGGCGGCTCGAGCCAGGGTGGGAAGAGCAGGAGCGACAAGAAGCCCCGCCCTACAAAGAGGGAGGATGTGGCCAAGGTGAACAATGTGCTGGCGGAGCTGCAGGCGGCTGGGTTCATGGCGCCGCCCAAGAAGAAGAAGACGGCTGCGTCGTCGAGTCACCCCGTTTCGTTTCGAAGTCATGCGAGCAAGGGATCGGAGAAGAACTCGGTTCAGAGTCGATAAATGGATCAACACACACACACAGTCAATACCCACCCTATCCCACCATTTCTTTTTGCTCGCTCGCTTGATTGTTGTTTTTGTGCTTCGTTCTCACCTTCCTTTCTTGTCTTTTTACTTCCCGGGTTACTGGACATGTTGCAATCATACACGCGATATCATACCATCAGTAGCCTTTGGATCACTGTGTGCGTGCAAGGGGTTCTTTGGACATTGGACCCAAGATCCATGACAGACTTGACCATGTTGATTCGATTGTAGGTATAAAGAACGTCTTCCGATCATCACGCCTTCGTCACACGGGCATCTAGCCGAACATCTTTGAGTACGCCTTCCGTTGGGCCGCCTTCTTCTTCTCCCTGCGGGCAGCGACGGCAGCCTTCTCCTTCTTGATGCCCGCGTCTTCAGGCGCATACTGCAGAGCCGAACTCAGGTCCGCATCGGCTCCATCGTCGTCCTTGATGACGACCTTGGCCAGCGCGCGGCGGAAGTAGGCCTTGGCGAGTTCTTGGGCGAAAGGAGCGGTGGGAGAGGGAGTCAGCGCTTCGCTTTCCCAGCCAGCCCCGGCAACGTCGTTGGTCGAGGAGGCGCTGCTGCTCAGGAGTGCGGCCGCTCGGGGAGTCGCCAGGCGCTCGATCACGGCATCACATGCATGCAAGGCAAAGACGGGCTTGGGGCTCGGAGTCAGCTTCAGCGCGCAGAGAGCCGAGTTCAGCTGTAGGGCTGTTCGAATCGTGTTGTAATCCTTGGCGAGCTGGGCAGAGGTGGCAGGGTCGATAGTGGGATGTACGTCCAGGTATCGCATCGCTTTCTGCCATTCTGTAGAGGTCGTCGAGGCAAAGGCCCGGTGAGTACCACTTGCTCGTCTTTGGTTGCAAATGTCCGTGATTTCGACGACTCACTCTCAATCGCAGTAAAGTAATCTTGCTTGGAGAACGCGGTGTTGCCTAGAGCCCTAAGTTCTGTCGCGATCCTGAGTGTGATCTCGGGCTGAAGAAATGGTGATTTTGAACAAGACGTCAACGCCTTGTCCTCATGTGCGGCATCACCCAGTGGCTGAACTCACCTTCTCGTCCAGATCTCCCTCCTCAGTGTAATCTTCTGGGAAGTCTTCGTATTTGTCTCCGGAAGTATCAGGCTCAATACCGTCCGATTCGCCCTGGACACAGAGCAAGTCGCCTGTCAGGTCGGACTGAACGGGCTGGAAACCACGCGTTTGCGCTCACCTCCTTGATTTCACCGCAGTCCGCGATGGTCACGGGAATGCTGGGACGGTCCGACGGGCCTGTCTCGAGACTCTCGATCCGACGGACAACGCTCTTTCCCTTCAAGACCTGACCGAATACGACGTGTTTGCCATCCAAGTGAGGTGTGGGAACGGTCGTGATGAAGAACTGTGCTCATGATCCGAGTTCAAGATCAGTCAGGCGCATGAAGTTGAAATGAAAGCTAGAATTGGAACATACCTGAGAGCCGTTGGTACCAGGTCCGGCATTTGCCATGGACAAAAGGAAGCTGAAAGAAGAGAAATTGTGTCAGTCCATCATTGCTGGTCGCGAAAGAGAGAGCACATGTACTCACGGCTTGTCATGCTTGCCAGTCAGATCTTCGTCCTCGAACTTTTCGCCGTAGATTGACTCGCCGCCAGTTCCGTCACCGTTCTAAGCAGGCAATGAAATGGCTCGATTCAGTCCGGGGCTCGACTGGCAAGTCACATATCAGCCGGCAGATTGACTCACAGTGAAGTCACCACCCTGGATCATGAAGCGCTTGATGACACTGGGATGCAGTAAAAGGGGGTAAGCAGCATGAAATGGGAGCAGGACTCCAGATCGTAAGAACAGACGTACCGATGGAAACCGCTGCCCTTGAAGTGGAGGGGCACGCCAGCTTTCGCATTGCCCTTCTCACCCGTGCAGAGCGCCCTGAAGTTTTCCGCAGTCTTGGGGACCTTGTCCGCATACAGCTCCAAGACGATGCGGCCTGCTCCTGGGCGAGGAGCTGGGGAACCGTCGAATTCGATGTCGAGATCTGGGCCGAATGGGGATAAACATGGTCAGCAGCCTGAGCGCAGAAGACCAAGGTTAGAGCCGATACTCACATACTCTGGGGTTAGTCATGATGCTTCTCAACTATAGACAAGGATTGTCGAGCGAGTGAAGGGACGTGGATGAGAGAGAGTGTCGAAGCCGGGTTGATGTCTGTGCATCGAATCTTCTCGTGGTTGGAGGTGCTCGGAGCCTTTTCAAATTGAGTGTGGCTTGACGATCTTCTCGCTCAGCTCACTCTCCAAACAAAGCGCGAGGGAAGAGACGCTCTCTTCGTGCAAAGGAGTGAGAGAGCCAAGGTCGACATCGACAAAGCGGTAAAGAAAATGCAGTCGAACGATGCAAGAAATCTCTTCCAGTCGGAGGCATCGCTGGCCCAGGGTCGAGCACGCGCGGAGAAGGCAAAGCGCACAGCCTCGGGCATCCAGTACGGCAGACCCATCTGGCTAGGCGGAAACGATGGCACAGGAAAGCGCGCTCCTGGCAAGGCTGGTGTCGCCCTCTCTGACCTGACTCAATCCGAGCCCAGTGAACATGGTCAGGAAGCCTTTGTTTCCCTCGCCGGTAAGGACGAGAGTGCGGGAGCAGCCTTTGACGGTGGCAAGACGAGGATTCTTTATGCACTTCTCGAGTCCGTCTCAGACGGAACCAATGCCCATCTCATCACCGCAGAGTCTGGTGCGCTGGTCAGAAGGATCGATCTCGAAAGCGGACTGGCCCTTCAACTCTTCAAGGGTCATACTGCGCCTGTGACTGCCCTTGCTGTGCTCGAGGTTCCATCTGGCTCTGTCAGACGGAAGATTCTCTTTTCTTCAGGTTGGGACCGATCAATCAGGGCCTGGCCTTTATATGAAGCTGCTTCTCTTCCTGACGAAGGAACACCTGTCAGGATTGCATCTCCTCTGCTCGTCCACTCAGATGCCGCTTCCGATTTCATCAAGGCTCTGCTTGCGGTTCCCTCTCCAACGCAGCCAGTTCTTCTGAGCGGTGGTTCAGATCGCGTGATCCGGATCTGGTCCTTGTCACGCTTGCAGGCAGCTGTGCTCGCTCTGGACGATCGAAGCTGGCAAGATCCCCTCTTGGCTAGTCAGGCCATCACTCAGCAGCTGGGTGGCGAAGGCTCTGGAGCCAAGCTGGACCTCCTTGGCACCTTTAGCGAGCACACTCGCCCGATCACCGCATTCGAGCTTCTCCCTCCAAGACCAGACGGACCATCATCAGAACAAACCTCGTTTCCGGTCATCTTCTCAGCAGACTCTCTCGGACGTATCGCGCAGTCTGAGCTCGAGATCAGCCCTCCGCAGAATTCTTCTAGAGGTCCTGGGTTTGCACGCCTCCGACCAGTACGAGAACTCAAAGGCAACGAAGCCAGCATCAGTGCACTCCGCGCAGGTTGGATCAGATACGAACTGGAGGATCACGATGAAGATGCTCAAGAAGGTGTCGAACGGGAGGCATGGGAGGCCAGGCTCTGGAGTGGTGAGTTGTCCTTCCGAACGCCGGACCCTGTCCCCGCCATTCAATTTTGAAGTACTGAGCGACTTGCCTCCCTGCACATTAGCCTCGCGCGATCGGTCTGCGTATGCATATACTGTCGTCTCCAGCCCCAAGGCTCCGAGGAAGAGCACACGTCGTTCTCCGATCTCACAAAACACGGGTGCTTCCTCCAGCAAGGCTTCGTTGCAGTTTGGGATCCAAGAGCCGATTCTGCCAGACATTGTAGTGAACCATCCTGACTACGTGACGGCCGTCTTGGACTTTGCTTTGATCCGTCGCGAACCAAGATCTTCACTTGGAAACGTGACAGACCAAAGTACCGGCTTGGAACCACACCTCATCACAGCTTGCAGCGATGAGGAGATCCGGTCATGGTCCATGAGCGATGCAGACGACGTCTTAGACGAGACAAGGACAGGCGACGCAAAGGTGTTCGACATTCACGGCAACGCTGCGGATGCGACTTCTCGCACTTCGGGTGCTCGATTGCGAGGAAAGATCGAGGCGCACTGGCATGAGATCAGTGCGTTGTATGCATGGTGGCGCGTTCCGCCTCCATCAGGCGACGGAGGAAGCACAGAAGCTGGCCAATGGTGGGTGGTCAGCGCGAGCTACGATGGCAGTGTGAGGCGCTGGAGTCTGCAAGGTGAGTCTCTTGCCACTGCAAAGTGATAGCATGATGACCTGACGACGCCTACTCCTTCACGCCATCCACTACTCCAGAGCTCCTTAAGATCGCGGAGGCCTCCCGGCTCGCAGAGCAAGACGCTGCCCAGAGTCAGAAGGCGGCACCAGCCGAAAACAAAGACATTGCAAAGGGCACGAATGAAGGCGGCGGCGGTGTAGAGCTCACGGCCGAGGAAGAAGCTGAACTCGCCGAGCTGATGGGCAGCGATGATGAGTAGTAGCCATCAGGGCGGGTCCACCATTGGTCTCTGTCCGCTTCGATTGTCAACATCCTCATAGATATACCCAGTCTGACCTTCATTGCACGCTATAGAGTCGGGCATGTCAGTCTGTTCCCGCCTCTTTGAAAAACGCTTAGCAGAAGGTCGAATCGCAAGCTCTCTCGATGAGCCATGATGCGTTCTTGTTCGGGGACGGCCAGGAGACCCATGCGATGAGAAGGTTGGGGTCTTGGGGAGGATCGTGATGTCGACTCACGTGACGCAGATCTCGCGCGTTTGGTGTGGCTTTGGCATTTGGGAGGCAAACCTTAAATTTCCAAGCACTCACTCGAGAGTCGAGATGCAACCCTGGAGCTGGTCAGTGCTGACTGCTGGCCCGCATTCCTGCCTGCGCTCGCGCTTCAACATCGACTCGACGACGAGGCACAAAGTCGTGCTGAGAGGCCTCAACTGCTGGCTCAGAAACCCGCCTCTGCTGCACGACCTTGTCATCCCTCAACGATCAGATCGACCTCCCTCCACACCAACTGCACCCAACATGCCTCGTCAGACTCGAACTCGGCATTCAGACAGGATGTCGAGCAGATCCTCATCACCTGGCTATGAAGAACTCGGCACTACGCTTCCCAACCGAGCTCAGCAGGAGGACAATGACAGGGAGATCATCGAAATCAGCGACTCGTCCGACGAAGAGGACAACCCAGCCTCGAGACCAGATCCCTCCGCCAGCAACACGACCCGTCTCCTTCCCCCCAGCTCCAACAGCGACGCTGTTCCGTCTATGACCGATCTCTCCTCTCCCATCGAGACCCCTGTCCTACGTCGCTCAACAAGGAACAAGCCAACCAAGTCATACAAGTCACACAGAGGCAAGCGAGCAAAGGCCCCAGTCTCCAGACAAGACAGCAGTCCTGCATCATCAGCACAAAAGAGGCGAAGCTCGAGCCCGACGCCGCTCAATCCTCCTGCGCCCAAGAAAGCCAATCTGTCCAAAGATGCAGAGGACGAGCGCACTCCGACGAAGGGCAAGGCTCGCGCACTGGACCCAAAGACACCATCTCGCAGCTCATCGTCCATGTTCGTGGACGTTCCGAACCGGACCCACGCGCAGGCTTCCAGCTCCAGTAACGTTCATGAAGACGATGCCGAAAGTCTCAGGGCGAAATTCGCATTGCTGGAAGCGAAACATGCTGATCTCGAAGCCAAGTATGCTTGCATCGCAGCAGAGCATACCGTACTGGAAACGGAGCATGCCATGCTGGAAACGAGAGCGAGCGTTTTGGAATCGGAGAACATGGCTCTTTCAGCGGACCGCGAAGAGCTGCAGCACTATGCTAAGAAAACCGAGGAATATTTGACTTGTGGTGTCTGCATGGACATACATCTTCGTCCCTTTACGCTGGACCCGTGCGGCCACAACTGCTGTCTTCGATGCCTGCACTCCTGGCTGGCCACGAACAGGACATGCCCGCTCTGCGCCGTCAACATCAAAAAGGCGTTTCCCAATACGGACATGGGCTCGCTTGCTCAGCTCTTAGTCGAACAGTTCCCGGCCAAAGGCCATGACGAAGACGATTTGGGCGAGGCGGAAACGCTCTTCCTGCTCGCCAGAGAGGGCAGCAGCGACCGAAACTTTGCCAGGGTACGTCCCTCACCATCTCAAGCAGTTTCGTTATGCATCTCCTGACCTTGGATCTGAATTCTCGTTTTTATGAGCAGCTACTACCTCGTCATGCCAGAAGACACGAAGACGATGTGAGTCCCCGCGACGAAGGGCACGCCGTGCGATTCGGGACCAGCCGTCCGCAACTTCCGGGGACCAGTAGACCCCAGGTAGTACCTGGCCATCATGCTCAACCAGCGCCGGCGCCACTTGATCACGCTGAGCGTCTCGCCCTCCTACTCAACCTACCTAGAGGGGTGACTCCGAGCCCGGAACCTCGAGCAGAGCCGCCACGCGCTGGAGGAGGCTTGTTCCACTGGGACTTCCTGCTCGGACGATGAGAATGTCCTTGCGTCGCAATCCAGCTCTTCAGCATGGCATGCCTCGTTGCTGAACAGAACGAACGGCCTTCAGGTGCGAATCATGCACCGGGCCCTCCACCACATTGTGCATACGCACTGACAATGCACCGGTCGACGCGTCGACACCTTTCAACCCGATTTGCCCTCGGCCCCATCACTTTCGGCCCCGGTTTTTTCTGCAAATTCATACACGGCTTCATTCACTCCCACATTTGATCCGGCGACGACGAGACACAGGCTCGTATTCATTCACCAAGTCGACGATGAATGTAGGCCGCATATCACCGTACAAAGAATCCTCGATTTCTCCCACTTCGTTTCACGCAAGATTCCCGTCACCGCTTTGACTCCAAGACGTACGATTCCCTTGACAGTGTTCCATTCAATCGCAAGCAACAAAAAAAAAACCCCATTCAGTCTGCAACCACTCTCATCAGCATTTTCCGATCGACAAAGACCCGCTTCTTTCCTCAAGACCGCTTGCAAATACGGACCCATCCAACCTTTCAGCCTGTACAATTCCTGAATCCCCTCTCCATTTCTCGCAACACGTGTACATCACCCGGTTCCTCAAGCTCGAAATCTCACCAGTCGACTGTATGCGGTCTCTGAACCAAGGGCAGTCGCATGTTCAATTATCTGTCTTCTTTCCTTCACAAATTGTCAAAATCTGATTCGTCGCTGTTCGATCTATTGATGAGCCAAGTCCCACAGACACGGTTGGAAGGAGTCATCTGAAAACAGATCAAAAGAGGAGGGAAGGGGGAAAAGGAAATTTCGGGTAGAAGCAAGTACAGGAGCAATCGTCGAAAAATGCAAGAACTGAGGAAAGGAGGGGTGGGACAAGATGTTCAGGATGTCATGGGCTGGTATTCAGAATGTCCATGTTGGTCCTGGTAAAAGTGGTGAGAGCCGGTGGAGAGAGTGAACGGGAATGGAGACGTTCCAGCCTTGTTTGACCTCTAGGGGCACACGAGATGACTTGACTGATCGACAAATCTCGTGTCCAACCCCGTCTGGCCGGTTCCCACCGATAAAGCCGTCAATCGAGAGTATTCTAGCAGCATCCGCCCGCTTGGGATCCTGCGACGTTCTGGCCGGCTCCAACCTTGAGGGCACCCTTGGCACCTGCGCCTGCACCAGCCCCGCCCGCAGCTGCGCCTCCAACCGAGGCGGCTCCCATCCTGTCCTTGATCTGCTTTGCCATGGTCAAGAACGCCTGCTCGACATTTTGGGCCGACTTGGCAGATGTCTCGAGGAATGGAATAGACAGTTGGTCGGCAAAGTCCTGAAGTAGGTGAGCGGAGAGAGATTGTGAGTCAGGCCCGTTCAATGTGATTGAGAGGCAAAAGGCAAGCGGTCCCAGGGGGAAGTCGAGCAATACGCACCTTGGCCACAGTGTATTCGACGACCTTCTTGTTCGTTAGATCGGATTTGTTGCCGACCAGCAGCTTGTTGACACCCTCGCAGGCATATCGGTCAATTTCTTGGAGCCACTGCTTCACGTTTGCAAAGGTGTCTGATTGGACGAGTGAAGAGATGTTAGCATTTGGTTCTTGTACTGGGCTCTATCAGCATATTTGCGACTGACCTTGATCTGTGACGTCGTATACGACAATGATGCCGTGTGCGCCGCGGTAGTACGATGATGTGATGGTTCGGAATCGCTCCTGTCCGGCTGTGTCCCAGATCTGGAGCTTGACTGTCTTGCCCTCGAGCTCGATTGTTCTGATCTTGAAGTCGACACCGATAGCTGTAGGCCAATGATGTCGCGGGCGGGCCAAGGTCAGTACAAGATCATCTATAGGATCGAGTGACAGAGAAGGACTGACTTGAGATGTAGGACTCGCTGTAGCTGTCGTCTGCGAAACGGAGCAACAGACAAGACTTTCCGACACCGGAGTCACCGATGAGGAGCAGCTGTAGATCGAGGCGGGACGGCAATGTGGGGTCAGTTGTGAGCTCAGAGCCGCGCCACCTGGATACAAGGGGGAATGTCAACGACATGGCTTACCTTGAAGAGATAGTCGTAATCTGCGGAGATGCCGGCCATGGTGGATGCTGTCACGATGCAAAGGGAAAGATCGATGACAGGGTGTGTTGGGGTATAAGATGCAGGTCAATGTGTCTGAGGCCGAGTCGTCCTACTTCAATCTGCTTCGATCCTGTTGAGAGCTGATTGATGTCGATGGGCTGCTGCTGCTACTGCGTGTTGGTTGGTTGGTTGCTGTTACGCAGGCGCGCAAGTTGGATGTGAACTCAGTCCAAAGGGGAGAGAGAGTGGCCCAGCGTGAACTGCGTTGTGTGGCCGATGCGTCACTTGGCCCTGAGACTCAGTTGCGAGGTCTACCGCCCTTTCGGCCGAGACAAAATCGCCCTTGACGGGGCGGCTCATCGGGCTGTGCCTCACCTTCTTGAATCTTGGGATCTTCTGGACAGGGTTGCTCAAGCTTGATGGTTGTTGAACCGTGCACGCATTCATCCTCAAGGAACTGCAGCATTGAGATGCATGTAAGAGCACTACGAGTCCGGTAGATGATGCCCTCCGAGCCAGCGACACCTGCGGCTCAGATCCCACCGGCCATCTCAGCCTCGTCCTCCATCCAAGCTCTTGGCAATGCAGGCTCCGCATATACCCTCCCGGATCCACAGAAGCTGACATCCCCGGCCGATGTATCCTCCAGTCTGCGCTCGCTCAATGCACACACAGCCAATCTCGACGTCCAGCTCGCCCAAAAGGTAACACACAGCGTCGAGCCCTCGCTCGAAGATGCACAAAAGGCTATCACCAATCTCAACCCAACGCTGGACGTCGTCGTTGCTCAGGTCGACGCCTTGAAGAAGACCTTCGCACAAAATGCTGCAACAGCCGACAAGATTAGCGTCGACGTGCGCAAGACGGAAGCTTTGAGGAAGAGAGTTGCCAAATCTCTGGAATGGGCTCGGCAAGTCCAAGTCCTGAAGGTGAGCTCAAGGCGACTGCGTGACACCTTGTGCGAGTGCTGAGCAGTGTCTGTCACCAGTACAGACTGCTTTGCAGCTGATGGTCTCTTGTGTCGAGCGGAAGGACTGGGATGGAGCGGTCAAACACTGCCAGGTCGCTATGGCTGTCGACCCTCATATCCTCAACTCCAACTTTGCAGCCAAGACCATTGTGAGCTTCGAGAGATGGAAGGTCTACTTCATCAGAAGGATAGCTCATACTTCCTTCACCATTGACTTTGCAGCCCACATCAGAGTTCCCAGACCCACCACCACAAATCCTGCTGAACCTACGGGAGGAGCTCCTTCGGCGCTTCACAGTTCTCTTCAACACATACGCCCGCGGTGAGGCACCCCTTACCAGTCCTCGGCAAGAGGCGCCTTCGGTCTCTGCCCCGGGGCGGGATCCAGAGCAGGCAACTCGCTTCTTCAAATTGTTCCCACAGATTGGCTGGAGGGAACAGGGCCTGCGGGTGTATGCGGACTTTGCTGGCTCTCTCATTCGAGACTATGGCAAGGGTCTGCTAGCGAGATTGGGAGAATCTCATTGTGAGTGCTAACCGAAGGTCTATGCATGCATCATGTTGCTGAAGGATAAAGGGTCTTTACATGCAGCCAAAGACGGTCTACTACCTCACCCACAGCTGCTGACTTCCTTGTTCGAGCCCATGGCGAGACTTGTGAGCACGCATCAGCCTCTGGTGGATCGACACTACGGAGATGGAGAATTCGCACGCGGTGTGATGCCAACGCTTCAATCTGCAGAGTGTGACCGCCTCGGATTGCGCATTCTGGAAGCTTGGATGGATGAGCGCTCGGTATCGCGAAGGGTGAGCTTACAGGCAGATATGCTCTCATGGGCCCATGGTCTGATCTGACGTCTGCGCCATCTTAGCTCGATGAGGTCCGACAATGCACTTTCCGATTACTTTCTCTACTTCGGTCCAGGCCTGTGCAATACTCGATAAGGCCCATCAATCCCACTACAGGCTTGTTGACAGCAAACAACAGTGGTTCGGGATCACCGAACCCTGGAGCTGTGGCCGCGAGCGGCGGCCCTGCATCTACGCTGCGGGCAGCCTTTCCCGGCATTACTAGACCATCAACACCGCTACGATCTGGTACACCGCAACCACGGCAAAGTTCTGACGACGAAGGAGCATCAGAGGGTCCTGATCCGCGAGAAATTGATCGGATCTTAAACGAGCTTGCGGCTTTGGCAGCTCGATGCGCAGTCTACAGACGGTTTCTGAAGGCCAGATTTGGACAGGTGGGCATACTTGGGTTCGATCGCATCTTGGGGCTGTCCTGGTTGACTGACGAACGTCCAATTGTGGCGTGGCCGCAGGTTCCGCAGTATGATACTCCTCGAGACGAAGACGCCTCATCAGGATCAAAGGGGCAAGATCCACCAACTGATCCTGACAGCAAAGACGCGAATGGGCCGACAGATCGCGCATTGCAGCTCATTAGTCGATCGGGACTTCTGAAAGAGATGGACAAACTCCTGCGCGATGTTTTTGTTCCCACAGAGCTCTGGTTCCTCCGGGCCAGCATCGAAAAGGTGAGAGGCTCCCACATTGCTATGTCCATGCACGCTCTGCTCATAATCCAGATATCTGCTCTGTCAGGCTCACCGCATGGATGCACCGGATCCAAATTCCATGCCTCTGAGTACGCCGCTACCAGACGACGTCTTTTACGTGCTAAGAGCGGTGCTGGCACGGATTGTATCGACCTGTCCTTCGAACATCTCGACATCCTCAGAGCTTCAGGGCAAGATCGCATCACCACCAACCGGAACAGAAATTGTGATTCGGGCGCTCAAGGCGGTTGAGAAGATTATGCTGGACGATTATTTGGGAGTGATCCAGCGGCGCCTACAAGGTGTTTGGGTGGCTGCCAGTGGCATGATGAGCGTTGACGGCCCGCGCAAAGAAGCGGCAAGTCGCGAGATGCGAATGATGTTTGTGGTGAGTGCCGGCGTCCGAGTCTGTGATCCTGACTTCTCACTGCTTATTGACCGATCTTGACGCTCCGACAGACATATTTGAACGTCCTGGAGACTTCAGCTACATACATCGATCGGTTGACCCGAGAAATCGCGTCTCCTCAAATATTGTCACAAACATACAGCCTGGACGAGATCGGGTCGCTCATGAAGCAGATGCAGTCGATTGCCGCTCTCGGTGAGAAGTTCCGGGCAGCAGCCAAGGTGAGCATCTCGTCGCCTCTTTCGAGCTTGGCCAAAGTAGCCAAGGACATCACTGACTCCTTTTTGAACGTATGGAAAGGCGGAAATGGACCTCCTCTTCACTCAAATAGTACGGCCGCGCTTCCGCCCAATCCTACTAGAGGCCTACAAGGATGTGAGCTACACTTTGAATGAAGATTCGTATGCGGAAGCGGAATACGCCGATGTGGTCCGGAGGAGGTTCATCAAGGGCTGGGAAACTGTCGTCGTGCCGTACCGCACCATCTTCAGTGAGGCCAATTACGATGCGTTTATCGTAACCGCGCTGGAGGGGCTGGTGCGACCGTGGGAGAAGCTCGTGCTGGGCATGCGGTTCACAGAGGTAAGTTTTGGCGCTCGGGATAGCTTCCTCTGGAGCCTGACTGAAGGCTTGGTTGTCTTCTGCAGCTTGGAGCATTGCGCTTCGACAAGGACATTCGCAGTCTGTCGACCTACCTAGCTTCTCAAACGGCAGTTGGTGTGAGGGAAAAGTTTGCACGCCTCCAACAGATCTCTTATGTGTTGAGCCTGGACCCGGTAAGTGGTGAGATCCCCCGACACTGGGAGAGACAGGGCTGACCCTTCTCAATGGTTTCTTGGGGTTGCAGCGGGAGACAGAGGAGGAGGTCTATGAGTCAGGTATCACTGCAGGGCTGGTGTGGTCCCTCCTGGTCAGCGAGATCCGACAGGTGAAGGCATTGAGAGTGTAGCATGTACTGTACTCATAGATAGGCAATCCACCAGCAATTGCATGCAACCCATCTGAAATCGAGCAGGGCCGCGAATAAATTTTGTCCGAGCTCTCAACCTCGAACCACCAGCTCTTGACCCAGCTCTCAGCAGATGGTCGGGCTCGCCGGGCAAACATGAGCTCGAGGGACAGTCGCGCGTTTGCCTCTCGCTCTGGACCAGATCCTTATGCGCAAGCGCGACAGCAGAGGCAGCCGTCGCGCTACGATGGACTTGCTCAATCATGGCAGCCGCGAAGTTCTGCTGCTTTCGCTCAACACGCCATGAGGAACCCGTCCGCAGGTCCATCACACCAGCTTCTTCGGCATCGCTCAGTATCTCGGCTCACCGACTCATGGCAGGGCTCTGGACCTCATGTGCCGTACCAGCATGAGGAAGTCCAGCCTGCAAGATCGTACAGCCAAGCGTTCCCAAGTGACGGCCCTATTCACCACAACTACAGCTCAGTAGGCCGCAATGCGACGCCGTCCATGACAGCTGGGCCAAGCGCAACTCCGAGTTCGGGCTCGCGCAACTGGGCAGATGCATCCAGAACAGTGAGTGAACGCCCATCCCGCGCTTGTGGCATTGACGTCTCTCCTCTGAAGGCCTGCGACTGATCAGCATTCATTGCTTCAGAATCAGTATCCAGCGCAACACTTCAATGGAGACTACACATATCCTGGGCCGTACTACGATGCAAGATACGCTGCTCCTGTGCCATACATCAACGAGGTGAAGGCACCTCACACCGGTCCACGCTCAAGCAGTATCGGTCCGTGGTTGCGAAATGCATACCCAGGGCCCCAATATGCACAAAGATCAAGCTCGGTCTGGTCGCAATCACAAGCGGCAGGTCGCGGCCATGATGAGGCAGGCCCCTCGCGCATGCGCGAGTTCCACTCTCCTACTCATTCACGCACTTCCTCAGCTGCTCATATTGGACCTTACCAAGCCGCGGGACCTTTCAGGATGTCTCGAACTCCAGCAGCACTGCAACGGTACAGTGAACACCCGAGTATTTCAGACGTCCAGGACTTCCGCGCAACGCCAGTCTCAAGTACACCTGCACGATTGCGGCACTCCGTCGCTGAATCGAGGCGGTCTGTATCGACTGCGCTGCCCGGATCAGCATTCAATACGACAGCCTTGAGCTACATCCAGCAAGCCCTTCAGAAAGCGGCCGACCGTCCTGCTCCACCGAAGAAGGTACAAAGCGCAGCAATCGCAAAGCCTGCCCGGCAGCGGCCAGAGCGGGGTGTGGTGGAGGAAAACGAACGCGTCGAACAGACACACTTTGACGCGCTGTCAAATGCAGAGGAGGCGGAGGTCCATTTTGCGGGAGAAGAAGGGGAAGAGTCGGACGGAGAGTCACCCAAAGCGCATGTTCAGATCTTCGATGAGAGCAATGACTGGTCGCAAGCGGAAGAAGTAGCAGATTTCGATGACGGAGACGAAGTGGAGAACCAGGTCACAGCGACAGCGCAGGCCAATGTGAAGCCGGGAAGCAAACAAGCGCAACAGACCTCGAAGGTTGTAAAGAGAGCGACGAAGAAAGTTGCTCCTCAGAGGACCAGACCTCCAACCGTGGATCGACCATCTGGAACAGCCTCAAAGCCGACCATTCCAGCAAAAAACCAGTTGAAGCGTCTTTCCAACTGGTTCATCTTCTCGCAAAAGGTCAAGAGGCTGCCAAAGCCTGTCCCACAAAAGCTCCGCACCTCTCCTTTCAATCGGATGTTCGACAGCGACGAGCTCGGGTCGACCACGAGCTGGATTCGTGTGGCCGGACAGCTCAGCTCTGCCGATCTGGCGCAACATGTTCATGACAAGAACATCAACATCGAAGACTTCAAGTGGGAGACCAGCCTCGTGATCGGGGCTCGCCGCGCACGGACTTCTGATTTGGTCGGAGAAGATCTAGATGCTCTTATAGTCACCACTTCTTCCGGCGCCGACTACCTCCTCGTAGGACCGATGAATCTGGATGCCACGATCGAGGCCGGGGGCTTGACGCCAAAGTTTTGGCGTGACTTTCAGGAATCCGGCGGTCTGGGCGAAGAAGGGTGGGAAGCATTGATTCTGCGGGCATATTTGGATCACAACGACGCACCGCCTCGGTCGAGTTCTGCCCATCAGACAGCCCACTCGACTGCTAATGCATCGACACCATTCGAAAAAGGCGCCAGCCGGGCCGCAAAATCGCCAAGGACAGGGGTTGCGGCCAGACCACCAAAGCATGTCACTTTCGATGCTGGGTCCAGCTCTGACAAGACCACGTCACGGATTAAGCCATCAAGCTCATCTTCCAGACCAATCGGAAAGGCCCGGAAGACTCCAAACTCACTGCCTGAGAGGAGAGCCAAGAGCCTGACGCCTTCGCCGTCATCCAAGGGCGGGCGTCGCTCCCGGGAGCTGGCAGGGCTCATAGCGAGTCCATTTGGGACTCTGACCGCAGTCCAAGAAGCTTTGCAAGAAATGGGCCTGGTGGTTTCGGCATCGGAAGACGAGGACAGCGATCCGATCGGAATCACGAAGATCGACCATGGTACAAGCCGCCAGACTGCACATGCTCGGCGGCCGACGACGTCTCCTTACCGCAGCACAAACCGTCCCCGCTTGATCAGCGTGACGAGTCTCAAAGAGCAGCACCTGTCTGACGAGCTGTCAGAAGCTAGTGATAGTGCGGACGAGTATCGAGAAGACGAAGCGAGGACGGGAATGATGGAAGATGATGAATCATCAGAGGATGAGATCGCGTTCTCGTTGGGAGGCAAGCGCGAGGCGGCCAAAGCCGAGCTGGGCTCACCATCGAAGAGAACGAGCAAGCGAGCGCGGACCCTCGCTTCAGATCGGAAGTGGTGGGAGATCCCAGGTGCTGGGGCGTCGACCACCAAGCCCGTGCCCCGTGCCATACTGGAGGCAAGACGGCGAGAGAACAAATCGAAAAGACACACCACTTGAGGTGTCAAACCCAAATGCGCGACCTTGCGCTCCTCTCATCGCTCTCCTTTCACTTCTGGTACCTCCGGGGCTCACCAGATTGTCACTGCTGTTTTTGTATTGTAGAATTATCTGTTCCTGTAGACCTGTACCAACATCGTTTGCTGTCACGTTCTGTGGAAAGCGTTCTGTTTGAAGGAAGCATGAGAAAGGCTCCGTTTCCCCAAATCATGGTCAGCATTTTGCCACAACCGCTCCTCGACATCCACAGTTCATGCCTGTCATCAAGTCAAATCTCGACAATGTTCAAGAAGAAGGAGAGCAAGCAGAGAGCTTCGCCGTTCGCGCCGGACGATGTCGACCTTTCAGAAGGTCCGACCATTGAGAATGTAGCGAATTTGCTGAAGCGCGGCCAAATCAAGAACGTGATCATCATGGCCGGCGCTGGCATCTCGACATCGGCGGGCATTCCTGACTTCCGGTCGCCAGACACGGGTCTCTATGCCAACCTGGCGAAGTATGAGCTGCCATACGCAGAAGCCATCTTTGACATCGATTACTTTCGGGACAAACCGCAAGGTCAGTGGAGAGAGAGAGGATAGGGACTGGCCACAAATCCTTTCGTATGTCCTGATTGCAACTCTTTGCGTTCCTCAGCCTTCTTCACGCTCAGTAAAGACCTCTACCCTGGCCATTTTATACCTACCCGCACACATTACTTTTTCAGATTGCTGCATGAAAAGGGCATACTAAAGCGGGTCTTCACTCAGAACATCGACACGCTCGAGCGTCTGGCCGGCCTGCCTGCGGATCAAATCGTCGAGGCCCACGGTTCCTTCGCCGAGTCTCACTGCATACGGTGTGGAACTCAGGCTGAACCGGAATGGATTCGGGAGCGCATCCTTCGGGGTGAGGTTGCATATTGCGAGATGGAGCGATGTATGCGTCAGGGCGGGGGCCAAGGCGGACTGGTGAAACCCGACATTGTCTTTTTCGGAGAGTCCCTCCCGAAGCGCTTTTTCGGCCTGCTGGGCGACTTTAGAGAAGCCGACCTCTTGATCGTTCTCGGCACTTCGCTCAAGGTCCAGCCTTTTGCGTCCCTGATCGACCGAGTGCCTTCGACATGTCCGCGCTTGTTGATCAATCGCGAGCTCGTGGGCGACATCGGACAAGACGCGGACGAACCCGATACTTCGCGAGGAATGAGCAGCTGGATCAACGAGAGCGGCTTCGACTTTAAAGGCTGGAGCACAGGCGGAAGGCAGTATGCGCGGGATGTCGCATACCTTGGCGACGCAGACGAGGGTGTGGATAAGATTGCATCTATATGCGGATGGAAGGTGAGTCCCAGGGCTCTTGACTGACTTGTGGCTATCAGCAGCGCGTGCTCAGTCGCATATTCCACTTTCAAGGACGAACTCGACAAATTGATGAAAGAGCACCGCCGTGAGCTGGAGGCGGAACATGCAAGCTTACTCCGGAAACAAGATTCTGAAGACAAGCCAAAGGCTGCGGAGGAAACCGCCAAATCTGTGTCTGCTGAGGTCGGCAAGGCTGTCGACAACGCTAACGAAGGCGCCACCCAAACCGTAGGAGAAGGCGACTCCAGCTCCTCACCCGAGACGTCGAAAACTAGCGAAGAAACGAAGCCCTCGACGACAGATCTCGCGGAGGAGCTTTCCAAGCTTGCGGTGGGGTCAGGCGGGAAGATGTAAGCGAAGTGGACTCGGCATAATTGCATTGGAACGAACATTTGGGAAACTACAACATAATTTGAATGTACAGGTATAAAGTGCGCGCTGATACTGTGAGTTTGGGAAGGACCACCTCCTCGGACTCAAGGGATCTCGTCACTTCGGTGGGTAACCCTGTTGGTAGCCTTGAGGTGGGCCGTAGCCGTACTGTTGATGCACGCAGGGATTTAAATTGAGCGCACCGCCGCCGGAAACTCTCTGCAATGGCCAAAACTTACCTGTTGTGGCTGTTGGGGATATCCTCCTCCTTGATATCCTCCTCCTCCAGCTGGTGCTGGTTGGTACCCGCCATCTTGGGGAGCTCGCCACTGACAGATGGAGCAGATCCACTGCGCAGGAGCAATTCGATTCAGAATCTCAGCAGGGAACGTCAAGCAGGATTCGGGTCAAGTCGACTCACAATGTGCGACTTCTTCATTGGGATCAGAGGGACCCAGCAGAGCTCAAACCATGTGCGCCTGCGGTATTCGAGAGAGTGTCGTGTGTCAGTCAGGGAGCTTGACTCGCACTCAGGCGCCTTGTGAAAGCGCCCAACACTCACGTCTTGGCTCGTACGACGGCACCATTGTGGCATCGTGGGCAGACGTGTGGCTGAGAGTCTTCCTGTGAGATCTTCTCAGGGCAGCCTGAGCAAGAGAATGGATCGCCGACGCAGGGCACATGGAGCGTCAGTCGAGGGTCCAGCAGCAGACCATATGCAGCACACAAGATACGTACCAAAGATGACTGTTCAGGCGACGCAGAGTCAAGAGGAAAGAAGATGCCACTGTCAGCCTAGGCACGCGACACCTTCATCGTTGCAAGAGCTCCGAAGCGTGCTTACTGGGAATAAAGAAGCAGAAGTCCATGTTGAGTCACGCACGATTTCAGGAGAGAGTTGATCAGCAATGTTAGAGACCAGTGGTCGTGGGTGGCGAGCTCCAGATGTTCGACGAAGCGGATGTTGTCGATGTCGAGTTTGCTGAATCGGAACACCAAGATTGAAGCTGTGTGAGCCAAGCCGCAGCGATGAAGCTGCATGCCGTCATGGATCGGCACGGCTCACGTGACCTGAGCTTTGGCCAACAAACAAACAGATCTCGCGTGTGCTCTCTCCAAGGAACGAAGTTCATCTGCAGGCATCCTCGACCTACCCAGGCCAACCACTTCATTGGGAGCAGACGGAGCAAGATGCATCCTGCGTTGGCAATTCTGCTCACCACCCTCGTGGCAGAGGTCATCACCTGGATTGGCAAGGATACCATCAGCAATGCGGTAAGTAGCTGGCTGCAGTACCGATTTGCGACCGCGCGCGCCCCTGGCTGATCAGCATGCTTCTTGACCGTGGACACTCAGCTACAGGCGATCTTTGTGAGACTGTTCCACTCCAGCACTCTGAAAGAACAGCGAGCCTTGAAGACGGACATATACGCGACCAAGCACGAGCTCGACAAGACGAGCAGTCAGGATGAGTTTGCCAAGTGGGCGAAGTTACGGCGGAAATACGATAAGGGCATGCAAGATCTTGAAAAGATCAGTGAGTAGTGAACAGCGATCCGCGTTTGGAACGTGGTTGCTGCGATACGGGTCCTGATTCCTGCTCTCCTTCTCTACACAGATGCAACCATCGCTTCGACAAAATCGACATTCCCACTGCTGGTCAAGGCGCTCCTCTTCTTCGTGGTGACGGTCATTCCGTTTGGCGTGAAGACGTACCACAGAAAGACTCCTGTCTTCTGGCTCCCACCGGGGGGCTGGTTCGGACCCATCGGCTGGGCTCTGAGTCTGCCCGGCGCGCCTTCAGGCAGCATAAGCGCAACAATATGGTGAGCTTTGGATTGCCTTTTGCCGTATTCAGTGCTGTCAGCTGACGGTCTTTATCATCTCCTTACCGCAGGGGAATGGTCTGCTCGAGGATCCTAGTTGTCGTCGCATCGACCGCCAAGGACCTTTTCATGCCCAGCGGTCAACAGGGTACTGCGAGTACCACACCAGAAAAGGTCCCCGTCCCTGTGTCGGCAAACCCATCTCCCGGAGCTGCTCGAAAGCAGTCATCAACATCAGGAAAAGCTCAGGCTGACACCAAGCAATAGACTTGTCCGTACGTTCTGAGAACAATTGGAGCTTCGAGGTGCGAGATCATGCTGATTGCTCGATCACAGCATCCTTCACTTCACAAGCTGCGAAAGACAAAAGTGACTCTTACGGCACAGCAAGATACAAATACAGAGTTGTTACAGGAGGACGTTCACAGTCCATATGGCGTGGATCAAGAGAGAGTGTGCTTGATTCAGAGCGCATTCAGGATCGAGCAGAGCCTCCTACGTGCGAGGCAATATCAGGATCGGTTTCGTGCGTATTCAGGGCCGACATCGCGGCGTCAAAGAGGAGGTTTGGGTTGACAGCCCTGAGTGCAGGCCAGTAGGGTCGGTACGATGTTCCGCTGCTGTTGGCGTGTTGGGGATGACCTTGATAGTCATCATCTTCATCATCGTCATTGCCTGCTGAGCCTGCTGAGGTCCTCCCCGCAGCCCCTCTCGAGCTGGCTCCACTTGGCCTGCGAGCATTGGACGCAGCTTGAGCGTTTGCAGTCGCGATGGAGGGGACGATGTTATCCCGTATGGCTGCCCAGAGCTTGGAGATCCATGCTGCACCGGCAGCGCGAGCTTTCCGTTTGCCCTCAGCGATCATATCATCGATGTCGTTTTCGTGCGCATCTAGGAACGGCTCGACATAGGTGATGTACAGAAAAGTAGCGCCCTGTGAGGAAGCCATGCAGAGATATGTCAGCAGCCGTGTCCAAGATGATATACGCTTGCGTCTGATGAGGCGCAGATGCACGTACCCTGGTCTGTGGCAGGACAAGCCAGAACTCGAAAAGGATCTTGAGGTGGGCGTACAGGGGGATCCAATTCCAAACCCATTCGACCGTGCTCTCGATCAAGTGAATGATGGCGAGGATGGACCAGTACATCAGCCAGGACTCAAGCTCGGCTACTTCACCCGCTGTTGGCATTCCCACACCCGCAGTGCCAGCTCCACCGCTGCTTCCCACCGAGGTCCTACCGCTTCGTAACCTTGAGCCAGGCGCAGCTGCCGCGCCGTCTGTGTCCCCACCCACACCACCACCTGCCACCGTGCCGCCCCACGCATAGCCGTATGCAGTCAGCCTTGAGGTCCAGCTGGGCGCAGGCACAGCATTAGCGCCGCCATTATCGACCTCGCCGTTGAGCTCAGCGATGATGTTTGCCTGTCGGAGAGCGGAGGGTGTGAGAGTGATACATTTGTACGACTCGTAGAGCGGGTAGGCAAGGGTGACGATGGGAGACAGGATGCGGAGAGGAACGAAGAGCAGCAGGAGCGCAGCCATCGCTGTTTTGCTTTCAGGTCGATGGAGAGCGTGTATCGATGATGCTCGTTGTCCCCCCTCTCACGAGATTGGGTGTTGGATTGCTCAATCAGGATTCAGGGAGCCCAAGCTGAGCGCGGGCCAAACTTTTACTACGGCCGTAACCTTCCACTCCCTGGCTCAACACCCAGTATGTAACAAGGGCATACATTTCTGAACTTTGTGCAGGAGACAGTGACTGAATGCAGCCCCCCCTCGAGCTGATCCGAGCAGATCCTGGATCCGAGAATACAACGAATATGATGCTTGAGGAGGTTGCGTTTCGTGTAGGTGTAAAGTGTCAAGGTCAAAACGTTTTGGGGAGCACGGGAAAGTTCCGAGGGTGCAACCTCTAGGACGACAGAGCAACAACCAACCACCATATTGATGGACAGGAGGAGAGCAGCAGGCCGAAGGCAAGACAGGGAAGACACCAGAGTCTGTGCGCTGCCGGCTTCTTTGGGATGTGATATGATATGAATCGGTCATGGTGGGCGAGATTTCTTGGTCATCTTCGTGCGTGAGGCTGAGCTGCAACGGTCGCGTTGGCAGCGTGCAACGTTCGGATGGAAACCCATGGAAAGGCCATCACTACCACACCACAACCTCCAACCCCCAAGTCCATGCTCTTCGCACTCTCACACCGAGGGCCGTGCTGCGCTCAACGTTGCTGACTCTGTTTTCTTCTCACAGTCTCATGGTTCTCCAAGATGATACGCAGAACACAGGGCGGTGGAAGATGGGCTCTGACACATTCCTCAAGAAACAAGTTGGCATATCGAGAACGTCCTAGCGATAAGCATCCAAATGCGATGGAAGAAAGGAGCTCTGGCAAGATTCTTGTACAAAGGAGGCAAGGCTGACTACTCCTTCTTCGACTTGTTCCCTGTTCCCTTCTCCCATTTTTGCCCCCTGCTCTCCAAGTTCCTGCTACGGCATCGCCATTGGCAGCACCAGCACTTTTCGGTTTCCGACCATATCCCTCTTTTCGAACCCCTGCACAACAAGATATGTCCTCGCCACGCGGCCTTGGGCTCGGCATCGAGCCCCCTCTGCAAGGCAAGCGCTTCTATGAGCGCCACTGGTCCTTATTGAACGCAGACATTTCCCCATCCTCCAGCAACGGTGATGAGACCGCAAGTAGCACCTCATCAACCACGCGCAGAGCACCCAAGTCCACTCGCACCACAAGACCTCGTCACTCGACTTCGCGTCCATTGCCATGCCCTCCTCCGAGCAGTCATCATGGCAGCCCACATGCGCAGAACTGGAAATCGCCGACCCTCACCAGTGCTTCGCAGTTTCACACAGCCTCCGATAGTGCCCCTAACAGTCCGATGATGACAGGAACCCCCGTCTTCCAGAGCGCACCAAGCAGCCCAATGTTGCAGAGCTCGGAATGGTCATCTACCACATCTGCCACAGCACCGACACCAACGAGCACAAGCAGTGGCTCCGGAGCGTTTGCGACTGGTGGCTCATCGGGTCCCGCAGGTGCAGAGGACGCCGCCCCACCTCCAGCTCAGGCGCATTCTAGCAACTCGACACTGCTGGTTGCCGGAACCTCGGCCCTTGGGTCGCTGCTGCTCATCAGTGCACTCCTATGGGCTCTCATCGTACGGGCAAAGCGCGGCCAGCGACGCAAGCATCTTGCCGATGTGCTCGAAAAGGTGGGAACCAGTCCAAGCTCGAGCGCGACCAACTTCAGTCGCAAGGACAGCTTTGGAAATGCTGGCACCTTCCCGACCGTGGAATGGGATGACCTAGCGGAAAAGGCCATCGGACTGCCCTCGGCCACCTCCAATGTCACTTTGCAGAAGGACGCGTCTTTCTGTTGGAAATATCCCACACTCTCCGTGCCGCCGGCTGCCGTCCGAGCCATGACAGAAACGCACTACATCAAGCGCAGATCCACGATGCCCGCTCGATCCAGAAGCGAGGTCTCTGACTACCCTCCCCGGATTCCTTCGCATACCGTCGAGTTCTCAGACGATGTCGATCTAGATGCCGACATTGAGTCTTTGGTCACAGAAGACGATGATGATGATGGACCTCCGGCCTGGCTGGCCGCTCTGGCAGGCGTCGACGGCACGCTACCATCAGCTCTACCATCAACGGCTAGTGCCGCATCCACCTCGGCAGCGAGTGACTCGGAGGCACGCAAGGGATGGCTCAACTTTGCCATTCCGCCAAATCGTCGAACTTCCACACCGTACAACAGCCATCTGTCCCTCGCACCGACATTGCAAAGTCTGAGCAGTGTGTACTCCTCGCCCGCCTCGCCCCAGCTACCGCCCATGATTGTCCCCTCGATCACCATCACAGTCGATGACGGAGACTTTGGCATGGTTGACAGACCGCTATCGATGATCGAGGAGCGAGGGTACGACTCTGAGTCCGCAGAAGGATGTTTGGATGCGGATGACTTCCCCACCATTCCTCGATGGGAATCACAACTGCGCCGAATCTGATCATTCTCAATTACTCGAGACTGGCTTCTCCTCCTTTCATCATTCAACCCTAATACTCTCCTTTGCGACGGAGGGAGCCCTCCCTGTGAACGGGCTTCCTTCACCACATTCATTTGGTTCTCCGCTCTGCTCCAGCCAGTGCCACTTACTGTAACCTACTCGCTCCTTTCGTTCTCTCCGGCTTCAATGCAACTTGACACTGTAGAACAGTAATCTAGAGATTCGTGCCGTACCATGCTTTGAATGCATGCCATTGAGTGCCCCTTCAATTTTCGCTGCTATGATTGCTTGTCTCGACCTTGGATTACACGTGCTTCCTGGATCGCCTTTTTGCGGCCTTGCCACAACTGGAGGTAGTCGATTCCTTGGTCTCGGGGTGTCCTGGCTTCTGAGGCTCCGTCGGCACCGTCCTGGTTGCCGCTGCTCGCTATCCGATGGGATCGAGACCGTGCTCTCAAATTTCGCTTTTTCTTGTGAGTCGACGAGCCGGATCCTGGCGCAGAACCCGATGCCGCCTCGTTAAGAACCTCCTCTTCTTCGTCGCCTTCATCATCTTCGTCTTCGTCTTGTACTATTTGGGCAGGTGCGGGACGCCTCGAGCCACTTGCCCTACCCGTGGCTGGGCCGTTCAAGACTGATACAGCCAATCGAACGCTGGAAGCTGGTTGCTCCCAGTCCTTGACATTGGGAGCGTGTGCATTTGTTGAGGATCTTGCCTTTCTCCCCTGTTGCTTCTCCTTCAAGCTCGGCTTCTTGTATCCTTTCTGTCGAGACAGAATGATATCAGCTAGACCTGCAGAGCCAACTTCATCCTCCGTGCTTCCACCAGTCCACTCACAGCAGAGCGTCCCATCTTTCAGACTGAAGGTATGCAAGGCACTGTTTCTTGGTTGGCAGGATGAGCGATGGAAGGGATGGTTGCATGATCATGTGATCATTACTGTCGGTTGGCCCTAGAGTTGGAAGAAACGTCAAGAGCAAGCATGCATTCATTCCTGCTGATCCAACACCATCTGGCAGGCGATTACATGCGCGCGGCGACGGCAGTAGCGGCGAGAGCATTGCTGGGCAGAAGCATACCACGGCAGGTCCCACCACTGCCCATCACTGCGCCAAGATGGACATCAACTACCTCGAGCTCGGACATACCATCGAGCCTCAAGGGCAAACAACGTCAGCATACAGCATGCTACACCCAGGATGCTGTCCCGCCGCACACCCACATCAAGTCCTCGCAGCATACCGGCAGCGAGTATGCGGAAGACCCCGAGTCCAGCAAAGACGCGCAAGCTCGTTCCCTCGACGAGGAAGCGCTGCTCGAGCAGTGCCGCTCTGCCCATAAAGATCCGGACCGTGCTATCGAAGCCTACCTCGACCTCCGGAACAGACCTGTTCGACTGCTCAAGTCTTTGACAGACCCCAAGTTCGAGCGGCTCTGCGAGACGATCGCTACCTCTCAGCGCGCAGAAGCATCTGATGCCCTGCTGGACGACCTCATCAGTGGTCGCTTCGGGACCCAGCCGGGCACGAATCGCCGCTTCACTGCATTGCAGCTGCTCATCACTCGAGGATTCTCTCCGGATGGCAAGTTCCACACCCTTGATCCAGTACGATTGGACAGGGCTTTTCGACTCGCTTGCGAAGATCGCATTGCTCTACATCCAGCCACCTCAGCTTCCCCTGGTCCCATGGAAAAGGACCCGATCGCGGAGCAGGAGGTCGTCAATCTCATCGATGCCCAAGTCGCGAACACATATCTGAAAGAATCGGTTTTGCGCGTTGGAATCCTACCCAAAGTATTCACCATCGCTCTGGTCCGCCGCGTCCAATCCATGGAGTACAACGATCAAAATGCTCTCGCCTCCGAGGAAGTGTTGGCCTCTCTCGCCAATCAGCTGTATTTCCATTCCTTTTCCTACCCGCAGAAGCGTCAATGGATGATCCTGGATCCTGCGGAACTACTCAATCTGTTCCGACAAGCGCTCATGCGTACGTCTGGCATTTTGGACTCGAACGCTGTCCGTCTCGCCCAGCTGCTCGGAGAAAGCTGGCGAACGGTAGACAAGTGGACCGATGGGCCGGGCCACATTCCTTCGCTCATCTCGCTTGCGGCTCTCTCCGTCAAGGTCGCAATCTCCACGAACAGCAAGGCCATCCCTTCCGCGCGCATTATCCAGTCACTGCACAACATCCTGGCTAACGCCGCTTCCAACTCGACGAATGCTGCGGAAGCTCGCTCCAAATCGACGGAGATATGCGTACAGATTCTCCATCAGCTCTTCGACGCGCTTTCTCAGCCCGGGCGCCACTTGGACCATCGGATTCAGCGTCTGATTTGGACCTTCGCACGCTTCGAGAACACGTTGTTGCCTCACGTCGGAACGCAGAAGATTCTCACCTTGACTGGCAAAATCCAGGCACATCAGCTCGCTGCTGCAAACAGGAACCGACCCACGAGTAAATGGTCCAAGTACCACAACACAGGACGTGACACAGTTGCGACCTTGCTCGAGACGGCGCTTCGTTCACGCCGGTCGGCTGGTCTCTCAGGTGCTGCGAGTCAGGAGGCCCTGATCTCGGCAATCATCAGAAGTCCCATTTTTCCCATCATTTTCGTCAGACTCTCCCAAATTCGCCGGGGAGACTTGGTTGGTAGCCTCTTGGAGCTAATGCAGCTAGTCCCGCGGATTCCCAATTTCGATCGACCGACCGGTGCACTCGTAGCGCTTTCGACTCCAGGGATTCTTGCCTGGCAGGGGCGGCTCAACGATGTCCTGGCCACCGATCGCGCAGTCATCATCCAAGCGGCGGCCCAGGCAAAGCTGAGATGGCATGCAGCATTCCTGTATCACAGATGGGGAGAATTGCAACTCCTTCGCGACAATGTCGAAATCTTCGAGCGTTTCGGTCGGGTCATTGGCGAATCTCTCGGCTTCCAGCATCACCCTGACGCAGATCAGGCATCTTCACGGGTGGGATTTTCACTCACGATAGCCGAACGTGCGGCGCAAGAGGGTGTGCCTTTACAATCGAATCCGGTCATCGACTCGGCAACCTGTACCTGGAACATGGTCAAGCTCTTCGCAGCGTCCGCCGCTGCTCCGACGCAGAAGGTCCCATTGAACCCCGCGAACCGATCGCACATCACGACGGAGTGGGAGTTTGCGAGACTCATCGAGAAGACTTCGGCTTTGGTCTCCAAATCGGAGCAGCAGTCGGCCAAAGATATCACGACCCGTGCAGCGACCGCATTTGTTCTGAAGGACACCGATTCTGCGATCCAGCTTCTGACGGAAAAGCTTCGCACCTCACAGTCGCTGGACGAGGTGGACGTCGGTGTCATGATGGCTGGCATCGCGGACAGCGACATAGAAGCCGCCGTCAATGCCTTTCTTGGCAAAGTGCAATCGTCTGGCGACAAAAGTGCCATCGAGGCTGACTCCAACATGGACATGTTGATGCAACAGGTACGGCCGACTTCCGAGCTTTTCCTCATGCTCATATCTCAGAGCATGTTCAAGGACCGGTCCGATCTGGTCGCCCGATTGTTGGAGGAGGCTGACGAGCGCGGCATGATGACATCGGCAGTGTTGCAGAGTATGGAGGTAATCCTTCGGCAAAACGTGGACTTGCGACCCAAGGACCTTCTCGAGCTCATCAAGAAGCTGACGAGCGAGAACGAGTGGAACCCTGACCCACGAATCCTTGCATGGTTCTGTCGATGTGCTGCGCGCGGCCAGTCTTTGAAGGAAGCGATGGACGGCGCCACCCGTGCCCAAGCGCAAGCAGCAGACATACCTGTAGTCACGCCTCGCAAACGGGTAGTCGGCAACCTCGATGATCTGATCGCAGCCGTCGGCTTGCTGGAGCTCTCCTTCTTCAAATACGGCTACATGCACTACCACACGGCGGTGCTGCTCATCAAGCTCATTCCACACTTGGACAGTGTTGCAAACGACGCATATCGAAGGTCTATGACCGTCTTGCTGAGCAGGGTCGTCCAACTTCTGTTCCATTCGAAGCGAATCGACAAGGGAGCGCAACAACGGTCCACGTCGACCGACTTGCAGCCGAAGCTAAGGAAAATGGAGGGCAGCACAAATCTGCCGATTGACTGCTGTTATGAGGTTATCAGGTCGTACGTCGCCCTTGGAGACTTCCACTTGGCCGCGCAAATGATACGGATGATGGAGCTCAGGGGCAGGGGTTTCAACAGCGCTCGGATCAAGGATTCCACCTTCCAGCCCGCGGAGAAGCCTTCGGCCATGCTACAGGGAATCAACGTCAAGGAGGAGGTGATGAGGCTCAAGGCCGAGATCAAGGGGAAGCCACGCCTGCCGATCCCGAGACCGATGGATCCATGGCGCCAAGAGCTTGAGCGAGCGAGATTGCCCAAACGTTGATTCGTCGATGGTGTTCTTGCAACCATGCGCATGTATTCGTGTCCGCGATTCTGTTGTCCTCGTCAGGCGGAATTCATGGCAACTTCAGGAAACAATCTCAGCTGAGGATGGAGACTGTGTGCTTCTGGATCCTGGATGTGAGAGCAAACCACAGAAAGAGGAAAGGTCAGCAATCTATGCGTGAGAAAGAGAAGCAGAGAGGGGGCAATCTGCTCAATCCATCGTCGCCATCACATTCGGTCTTGGCCAAGTTGCCATCACTCAATCACACGAGTCCACACGGAAAGTCATCGCAGAGTCAAATCAAAAGCAGGATCTATTCAGAACAATTGAATGCGAGGGAAACATTTAGTCGATCTCTTCTACTTGGGGCTCCGAGTCGCCTGCACCAGGAGTTGGGCCAGCACCGGCGCCGGGGAATCCGCCAGGTGCACCACCGGGAGGACCGCCTGCAGCCGCGTATGCCTTGGACATGATGGGGTTCGCGACACCCTCGAGCTCCTTCTGCTTGTCCTCGTACTCCTCCTTGGAAGCCTCTTGTGCGCCGTCGAGCCATGAGATGGCCTCGTCGATGGCGCCCTGGAGCTTGGTCTTGTCGTCTGCGTCGAGCTTGGATGCGAAGGCCTCCTCGTTGAGCGAGTTTCGGAGGTTGTATGCGTACGATTCGAGACCGTTCTTCGCAGAGATACGTGCTGTCGCAGCCTCGTCCTCGGCCTTGAACTTCTCAGCCTCGCTGACCATGCGCTCGATGTCGTCCTTAGAAAGACGGCCCTTGTCGTTGGTGATGGTGATCTTCTGAGACTTGCCGGTGGTCTTGTCAGCAGCCGAAACGTTGAGAATGGAGTTGGCGTCGACGTCGAAGGTGACCTCGATTTGAGGGACACCACGGGGAGCA
>LAXH01000008.1:0-98092 GCA_001006505.1 Tilletia horrida
CTTAATCGAAATATAACCTTACATAGGTATAACTTTAACGGGGTTTGACTGTATATGAACCTGCGAACGTCCTTTGCTACCCAGCCCGACAAGCTTCTCCAATGCCATGTTGAGGTCGGTCCAGCCAGGAGAGCTGCGAGAATTGGAACCACGTGACTGCTTCGTCGCGCACACCATTTCGATTTTCGATTCAATTTCCGTTGAGCACCTCATCCCCAACCAAAGCACGACCAGCTTGGCGGATCGATCGTCGGCCGCCCCGGAAGAGTGGCCCTATTGGGCGCCTTTCGACTCTCTCGCTCGTCTAGACATGACATGGACATGAACCTCATTTCCAGTCGCGTCTGCCAGTCAACCACGTCGGGTTGAGTGAGGTGTGGAACGTGTGCTGAATGCTGAATGCTTTCTCGGATGGCGGGAGTTGCGAGTAAGATACGAACCAGACTTGTATCCGAGATGCGATAATTTTTTAGCCCATCGGCTTTCCTGTTGCTGCTGCTGCGAAAGGGAAGGAACTCGCCCCCGGATGTAAGGCGAGTGAGCCGGCGGACTGGAGAGCTGGCTGGGGGCGCTAATAATAATCGAGCACGAACTTTGGTTGTTCTGGCACGCTTCGCAACATCACAACAGACAGCGATCATTGCATTGGATGAGATGAGATGCCCGGTTCCAATGGGCCATGCATCTGAGACAGGCAAGCCCCTGCCTGCCTACCCGCTCCGGACAGGACTCGTTGTTTCCCGTCTTCCCTATGGCGCCATCTCGCTCGAAAGTGCGAGACAGACGGCTGGATGAGCATCAGCTGCGCCCCTTGGCAAAGGGAGTCCGCTCTGTTGTATATATGAATCGTTGAGCTCACACTTCTCTGCCCTGCGTCCCACAATCCCTTTCGCACTCACAGCATCTTCAGAGCTTCTCCTTCTGCTCACCTTCTTGCTTGACAGTGCTTCAACTTGAAATCCATAGGAGCTCTCGCATAATGACTTCCACAGGAGATCTTGCCTTCCGGCGGCGCGGTGTCGAGGATGCCTCTCGCGGACGTACCATGCGAAGAACCTCTGATGCTCTGCGCGCACGCAAGACTCACTTCCAAATCAACCCCGCGGCTCTCAGCTCTGCTGCTTCCTCGTCTACAGCAACCACTCTATCCGTGCCTCCTCAGCCAATCTCAACACCACAGCATGGTCGCTTTGCCTTCGCTACGGCACCACAGCTCGAATACACTGAGGACATTGGCGTGCTGGCAGCAGCAGCAGCAGCTTCATCCGTCGCTACCTCGCTCAGCGCTCCAGGCCCTTCTCAACCAAAGCCATCAGCAGCTCTGACGGCTGGTGCTGCAGCTGCTGCAGCGGCGGCGGCGATCCAATTCGAAGCCCCAACTCGCAACGCGACATTTGACACTCTCCTTCCCATCATGGCTAGTCTGCCGGACGACTACGCGCCAGGTTTCGATGAGCTGCGAGAAGCATCGCTAGCAGCAGACTCTCAAAAGGAAGCGCTCGACTACATCCTGCTCGAACATGGCAAATCCAGATTACCATACACCAACTCGCGCCTCCCCACCATTGACGCAGGCTCCTTCCAGCTATGGAACAGTCTTCAATCTTTCCGACCCGTCACTGAAGACTATGCGGTGGGATATCTCGAGACTACTCGACTGGCAGGCAAGTCGGCACAACCTACTGCTGCCCAAGCACCCCACCCGCTTCCAGCAGGCTTCAAGGACGGCTCCGCTCCTCCACAGCAGTGCCCCGCATTCGCCTCTTCCCGCTCAGCAAAAGCACTCGCAGCGGTTCAGATCGTCCGACGAGTGTTCAACTGGGACAGCTTGCCTGATCTACCACAAGATCTCGAACAGACATGGTACGGAGTCGCCTTCCGCTCTGCCAGACGGGAGGGCAGCGAGAGCACAAATCTGTACGAGGCCGATCGACGCGCACATGAGGAGGCCGTCGCGAGTGGCGGGCTACTGATGTACTGGTATGGCGCGCCACATCCCGTCACGGGCGAGAACCTGGCTACATGCGTATGGACGTCGAGATCAGATGCGATCCAGGCTTCTTCGTTGCCGTTCCATGCAGAGGCAGCTGCGCACAGCTTGCCGGCGTTCCGCGTCTTTGATCTCACCCGCTACGCCGTACGGAAGAGGAGAGGAGAAACAAAAGTCCACATCGATGTTTGGACTGAAGACGACGACGCATGATGGGGGTCCTGCCCTTCCTCAACTCATACAACACCCAACTTTTCCTCGCATTTGTACTACTATCAACGCATTCACTTCAACTTTATCATGCAGCATTTCAGTCAATCTTCAAGCCTGAGTGAGAATCCATGCCAGAGTATGATACCCGAAAGCGTTCCAGAAGAAAATGCATTTGCTAGGTGATATCAAGTTGAACAGAATCGTGGAGGCGTCGTTTAAAGGAAATAGCGTTGGTTCCTTCCCATTTCGTAGAAAGCCCAGGTCGTGCGCGCTTGGCGTGAGGTGACAATGAAGGAAAACTGTCCCCAACCCTTATGATACAAAGTTGTGTGTGTGTGTGTGTGTGTTTTCGTGAGAGATGGCAAGCGGGCCCGCGATCGGACCTCTTGCCAAGAGAGGTGCAGTTGAAGACGTTCAGAGCTGGTAGTAGAAACCTTGCAGGTTCTCAATGATGATCCTGCCTTGGCGCGCCAGCTTGTTTTGGCGAGCGTGGTAAGCGGCAAGGACGATGCTGAAAACGACGGTGAAGATCTGGCATCCGATGGTGAACCTGTACGTAAGAGAAAAAGCCAAAATTGGGTTAGAATCTTCGTCCTGCAGTTGAGACGAAAGTGTTTCTAAGCGGCCGGAACTCACCAGATACCAAGTCGGTAGCCGTTTCGTGCATCCTTCTCGCGGAAAGTGACAGCGCTGAGGATGCCTCCCAGACCACCAGCAGCAACGATGAGCGCCGACGAGAACGCGCGCTTCGATTGCTGACGGATGTTGACCTGGGAGTGGCCGATGATGGCGGGCACGTTCGAGTTGCATCCAATGACACCGAGGAAGACACCAAAGTATCGGACGTCATTGTTCTTGACAAAAGCGACCAAGGTAAGACCGACGGCGAGGAGGATCGAGTTGAGGATGATGAACGGAGAACGGCGGCCGGTGCGGTCGGCAAAGAAGGCTTCGACGAGCGCGACGGGTCCTGAGGAGCACATTTGTGAGAAAGATGTTCAGCCTTTGAGCTCGAAACGCGTGAACTGTCCCGCTCTGGAGTTAGTTACTCACCAACTGCGACGTAGGGAGGAATGAAGAAGTAGTACAGACGCTTGCCGCTGAAGCCCATAGAAGCAAGAATGACTGGCAGGAAGTAGGACAGCGCGTAGGAACCGAGCTGAGAGAACATACCAAAAAGGATTGAGCAAAAGCTTGGGGAACTTTGAGGCAAATGTGTGCGCCTGCACGGGAGAACAACTTACAGTGGCGCACATGAAGAAGGCAGCATACAGCCAAATCTTCCAGTCGACGGCGTACTTGCCGAGCTTTGCCCAGGTCAATCCATCGGGAGTGGCGTCGGCACGCTCGGCCTCGATGCGCGAGAGGACCATCTTCTTCTGGTCCTCGTTCAGGAATGTTGCCTTGTGGGGGAAGTCGACGATGAGAGTCCAGGCGAGGAGACCGATGGCGCAGGTCACGACACCTTCGATGATGAAGATCCATCTGCAGCAGTTCGCGAAATGTCAGTCACATGAAGTGGACAAGCCTGGTGAGGGAGGACAAAACACTTACCGCCATCCGGCAAGACCTTCGCGTCCGTTCATCAGAGTGAGTCCATATGCGATGATAGCCGAGAATCCAGAAGCGACGACAGCGAGCAGGTAGAAGAATGTCAAGCGGAGTTGAACCTCAGATCGGAGGTACCAGCAGGAGAGAAGATATGCAGCGCCAGGCTGGTGGGTGGCGAACAAGATGTAATGATTAGCTCAATGTAAGCAGACGGAACCCGTCACGAATCACCAACGACAGGACACTTACGAAGAGAGCGGCCTCGAAAATACCCAAGAGAGCTCGTGTGGCGACGAGCTGGTGCCAGTTCTTGACGAAACCCATACCGATCTGAAGAATTCATAGAGACAGTGTGAGCACGTACAGAATGCGTACTTTGGCGTCATGTATGCGCTCACCATGACCACACCCCAGAGGAGGACAGCGGAGCCGAGCCATCGCGCGGCGCCAAACTTGCGCAGACCAATCTGAGACAAGATCTCGAGGGCAATGTAAGGGGGAAAGAAGGCAATGACGGCAATACTGTAGCGTTGACCGATCTGGAGCTGGAGCTCCCTGTTCATGCCGGCAGCCCGAGCGAGCGAGATGTTGGTTCGGTCGATGAGCGAGATGGCGTATGCGAGGGCGAGGATGGGGACCAGGCGGAAATCGACGCGGCGCATGGTGCTTTTGACAAAGCTGGCGTCAAAATTGGCGGCGGGTACGGCCTGGTGGTGGTTGGTCGAGCCTGAGCCAGACTCGGTGTCGGCATTGGTGAGGACGGGGAGGTGGTTGTGCTCCTGGTGCTCCTTTTCGGAGAGCTCCTTGTCTGTGAGATGGGTGGGCTGGCGTTCTAGGGAAGCCATGGTTGATGCTCTACGTTAGGGGGGGAGGGGAGATTGGCGACAGAAAACGGGGGCAAGGCCGATTGATAAGAAGAGGCAAGGAAGGAGCAACACCTGCTACCTATGGAAAGACCTGCAAAAGAGTGGGCAGAGGAGGCAAGCAGTGAGCGAAAGAAGGGGGGGCCTGCGATGAAGTGGACAAGGCTGTGTGGGGTCCTGCTTATGTACCCAGACGGCTTTCCCAGCACGGGTGTGTGTGTGTGTGCGTGGACTGGAAGGATGTGATCTGTTCAGGGCAGGGCAGGGGTTGAGTTGCCCCCAGCTGGCCACGATTAGAAGAGTGCTAAAAGAGTCCAGAGCTCTGTGCATGCATTGCATGCTTACTGTACAGCACCCGGGGACAGGACCCACAGAGAGACGGAGTGCGAGTGTATGCATGCATGCATGAAGATCTTGGCAGGAAAGAAACTGCACGTCGGCGAATGCGCGCAGAGTCTTCCCGCGGCCCCCCCACCAGCAAGTCGAATCAGTCTTGGTACTGCAATGCAGCTGATCCGCGTGGGGAATGGGGGGGAGCGAGGGCAAGAGAATGGCCAGAAAAAGGTACGAGACCAAGTGCGGGATCTGGGATCTCAGAGCAGCCGCTGTCCAAAGCTTCTGGACGGAGCTCTTCAACCCCCAACAAGGGAGCACTGAGGTGGTGGCTGATGAGCCAGCGAAATTGCCGCAGCAGCAGTGCAGCACAGAGTGTCCCGGCTCCAGAAGTGGCCGCAACCGGTCGGACCATCTCTTGTTTGGCACAGCAAGACCAGAGCAAGGAACACAGCCAGGAATCCAGCGAGCCACCTGTCTGTCTCTCTGTCTGCCCCGACATAGAGGGAGGTCAACAAGGTTTCCATGCCCTCGGCTTCCCCCCTCACCCATCCCACCCAACCTGGCTTGGCTTGGCTCTCTCCTTCTTCTCATTTGGACCTGACTCAAATATGTGTCGCTGAGCAAACAAACGGTTACGCGGCTCCGCGTGGGATCCTGCCCATCTGCCCCATCTGGATGCACCCTGTCCTGCGGAAGCCTTTGACCTTTCTCTCGCAACGGCTCGCTCGCCCATTCATCATGGACCCAGCTCACTGCGATCAGCGGCAATGTGCCCCCGCTTCGTGGCAATCGAATCGAGGCCTGTGTTGGTACATATGAGCATTGAGCATCCATGCAGTTGCGCACACTTGACAGCGACAAGTCGGCGTTATTGGCATGGCAGCCGGCCGTGCGAGACCGCGTGCGGGTGTGTGTCTTGTCTTGTGTGTGCGAAGTTGCACCGAACAAACTGAACCTTGGCCCTCGTTCTCAACCGTTTTACCCGTAGCTTTGTGTCTCATCCCCAGGAACAAAGGCAGGAACAGGTCGTCTGACCGCATCCATGTTCTACCCCCACACAACCCATCACACCCCTCCACAGCACCAACCTCCCCCATCTGGGGAGGCAGGCCCTTCCACGAGAGGGGCTCCAGCGGAGATCTTGCCCCAGATCGGTGTGGGAATACATAACCCCCCGCGGTCTCACAGCATGCATCTTGGCTCATCTCGGCGCGGTCCCAACCCCATGGGAAATCGGCAGGGTTCCGCATCAAAGTGCAATGCGGCTTGCATCTACGCACCGCACCTTCTCCCTTCGGCTAAGCCGGCCTCATTTCCAGCCGACAGAGGCCCCTGTTCTTTGCCCTTTTGTTGGTTTGTTGGGCCCTTTGACCTCACCCTGCAGGACGGCTGCGCAAGTGGAACAGAACATCCACTTCCATCTTCGGTGAATGGCGATGTGGCAAGGCACAGACGCAATGAAATCATTGATTTGCAGGTATGCAGTTCTGGGACACAAAATAGCCGGAAAGTCGTGCGTATGAATGTATGTCGTAGCTGTCGTGTGCTCTCTGAGTCTCTTTCTCTCTCTTTTATTTGTGTGCGCGTGTGCGTTCAAGCCTCCGGCTTGGCTGGCGTTGTTGGGAATGACGGCGAAGATACAGATGCCGGGGTTCGTATCGAGCTCGAACCAGGTCGTTCGTCGTGGATCGGTTGCTCGTATGCCTTGCCCCGCTCAACCCACAGCTCTTGACGCTCCTCTGCCAGCTTCTTCGCCCAGGCACGTACGACGGGCTGTACGTCCAAAGGGACAAGGTCGCGTGACGGACGAACATTCGTTGGTCAATTTCGCATCTCAGGCACAGGAACATCACGGTCTTGGCTCTACGTCAACCGGCTACTCACATGCTCAATGTTGCCGATAGCACCGCGATAGAAGGGTTGTAGGTCGGTAATGTCGTGTTCTGTAAGCGGAGCAGACAATCATCATCAGCATCGTCTCCATCAATCAATTCGACTCCGTCAACTGTTCTAGCTGCTTCATCATCGCCATCCCCCTTCCCCGTCCAGTCTGCGTGCACTCACCTCTCTCGTATTCGAGTGCCTGCAGACACAGCTCGAATCGATCCAGGTCCTTCACAAATCGCGCCTCGGGTGTCTTCCTCTCTTCGTACTCGTTCCACAGGCTCTCGATCCGCTGGCCTGCCCGACTGCCTCCCAATAGGTCATAGGTAAGATATTCGATCGCCTCGGCCTCTCGTCGCGTCTTCTCCACCTTGTCTACGTGATCTCGTGGGGTCAGATCGCCTACCTCCGCCTCAGCCATGTCATGCGTCAACGCCATCATGACACACTTGCCGACGTCCAGGCCCGAATCGTCAGCGGCACCCAGCATAGCTAGGATAGCCATTCGGTACATGTGATCACCAATGCTGCCATTCATGAGAGTTAGATCAAATCAGCAAATGCACCCTACCTTTGGTCCAAAAGCTCCAAACAAGACTCACGATTCTGGATGCTCGACACGGTGATGGTACCAGCCTGTCCGCTTGTTCTTCTGTATAACAGCAAACATCCATTTGGTGAATTCATGCAGCAACAGGATGTCAGATCTGCGCGGCTGACTCACCTTGAGCATCTCCATCCGATGCATGAACTTCAACACACCCTCCGACTGATTATCCGCATCTTCATAATCAATCGCAGAGATGCCAGGCAAAGGATTCTTCTGCGTCGGTTGCGCTGGCACGGAAAAGACTGGCAAGGGGGCAGGTGCATCCTCCTCCGCCGGTACCAGTCTGTCTGCTGAACTCGTCGGCGGTGGTGGAGCCTGGTATCTACGCGCTAGCAGCTTTTCGCGACGCTCGGAGGGTCGTGCTGCCAAGAAGGGAACGCGGGCGCCTGGGCCCGCGCTCGCCATCGGTGTCGCTACATCCGACCTCTGGCTGGTCGTCGCATGTGGTGATTGGTCCTTCGAGCGGACAGGCGCATTGAAGCCCATGGTCAACCGCGCATTCGAACTGGAAGAAGCCAAGTTGCCCTCGTCCTCAATCACTGAAAGCTGTTGTCTTGGCATGCTACGACCGAGCCGTGATGTCGACAAGTTACTGATGGCTTTCATGTAGGAAGGAACGAACAATCTCTCGTTGTATGGAAGCGAGGTCTTCGCTTCGCGATCGACGGCATCCCGTTGCTCCTGGCGGCTTGGTGTCCGCGAAGGAATCGCGACTCCACCGCCGGTAGGCATAATTCGTTCTGCGGATCCGTCGTTGGCAAACAATCCGCCTCGTAGGTTCTGTTGTTGGAATGCAGGTCCAGCGGGGACGGATCTCGACAAGTCTAGTGCACCACTATCGCTAGCATTTTCGTCATTGTTTCCTACGCAATAGATCTCTGGAATCAGCCAGTGTAAAGGAAGAGCCGAGCAGTGGAGAGAGACTCACCCCTTTGCTGCCAATCAGCCCACCGCTTGTTGTCCTCCTCGCTCAAAGCATACTTGTTGCCCCGCCTCGAAGCCTGCCACATGGCACGATGCGATGACACATTGGCACCGATGATGTGATTGAGACTGACCTCCGCTCCTGCAGATGGCCGGCGAAGGTGGCCCATCCCAGGTCTTGGCCTGCCCTGCTGAGATTGGCCCTCATTTGCCCGACCTTGATTGTATGCTATGTATGACCCGACATGCGATGTGCTGAGAGACTCGGCGGCCTGACTAGCTCCTTCGTAGATTGGACGTCCGATTTCCTTGAAGGTTGGAGGAGAAGGTAGCAAGGATGGGTCGTCATTATCAGACGCCAGCTCTTGTAACCGATCACCTTTCCATGGCAATTGACCGTCGTGACTTTGCTGGTGCATGAATTGCGAGAAAGAGCCGGCCATTCTGATGGAAGATGATAGGTTGGAAGCGCTTGTCGGGTCGCGTCCCGCACTGCGAGGAGTAGCGGCAATCCCAATGGCTTGTTCGGACGTGGTATTGCCTTCTGCAAGCCCGTCGTCCGACAGCATGCGCGCTGCCTCTTCCAAGGTCGGTGGATAGTACTCGTCCTCCTTCTCTTCTTGACCTTTGTGAGAGCTGGCGATATCCTCATCCAGCTCGAACGTAGCATCTGATCATCAAAAAGAAGAATCATGTCAGAGAAAGTTCGCAAAACGGCAAAGGTGATTCCAGTCCCCAGATCTCACCGTCGAGATCATCACGAGCAGAAGGTGGGTGGACCTCCTCAAAGACTTCATCGAATTCAATGTCATCAGCATCGCCATCTTGCTCGTAACTCCTTCCTTGCCCGCCGAAGTCCGGCTCCATCTCTCCAACTGGCGCCATGGCAGCAGGTCCGTCTCGATCTTCTGCGAAGGCTACCCGCTTTTGCTTTGGACGGGACTTGGTATCGCCGCTTCCGGTTGGAGAGAGATGCTTGCTTCCGTCCGCGCTTGAGCTCTGTCTGACTGCTGGCTTGAGCGGGAACGTTTGGTCCAGCGGCATGGGCCGGTCAGAGGCCTTCGCAGAGAGCGTGTGGTCGTCGCTGATGGTCGAGGTCACCACTTGGACGTCTGCGGGAGAAGTGACGGCAGTGGTGGCTCCGGCCTTGGAGCGGGGAGTGGTTGGTGGTGGGAGGGACATCTTCTCCAGATCAAAAGAGGAGGACCAGCTCAGCACCTTTTATGGGAGGTCGTGGATCCGGACCGGTGGATGAGGTCTACTGTGCCGTCACTTTGATTCCTATGGGGTTTGGTCGGAAGCTGCGATGAGGCAACAGAGTCGGCAATCGTTCCAAGGGGAACCGTGCGCTAGTAGTTGATGGGAGGTGGGTGGTGTTCGATTATGCTGTCAGTCTGGACCCGTAAGCTATGTGAAGTCAGGCGCTGAGCTTTCTGCGACTCCTGCAGCAGGCGCTCAGGAAGCCGAGGCCGGGATGAGCGTCGCCTTCGTGTGCAAAGGTGCGAGTGTGGTCCGGAGCCTTGGAATGGAATGAATGTGGTAGATGCTCATCACAAAAGCTCAGGAAGATCACCAAACTCTCATCGCTGCTCAACAACGTGGGAGACGGCGACTTCCTGCAGAGTCAGCATGCTCTCACACTGCAGCACCACAGACACAACGACATGAGCACATTCTCAGAATACAATTCAAGACCATGGGCGGGGCGGAACGACTTGGAGGTCATGGACATTTGACACTAGCTCCATAGACAAGAGGGCCGATGCGTGCGAGTCATCTTTCGAAAGCAAAAGAAGTAGGAGACGAGGGGGACCAACAAAGGGGGAGAGAAGAGGAGATATTTTTACGAAAAAGTCGAAGAGTCTGCGAAATGCTGGTCCGTTCAGACGGACTGCTCCGTACCGAAGAGTGTGCGTGACGTTTCCAGGCACGAGTTGATCTCCCACACCATGGGAGTCACCATGTCCCAGATGCTACCCAATGCCGCGAGCGAGTCTCGTGCTTGCTGTACCCGGTTCCAAATTTGCTGTAGCGATTGCGATGAGAAGGCACCGTCGTTCGACAGGCCAGCCAATTCCAGTAGTTGCTCGTTGCCTGAGACTCCCTCGCCACCGACTGCTCCATGGGAGGCTTCTCCTTCATCCTCCTCCTCGAACATATCCGAGTCTAAGCTCTTGGACATTGCGAGCATAAGCAAGACGTAGCTTATCAGGACGTAACTGAAGAGGAACAAATGTCGTCAACAAACGGCCAAAGACACGGACTTCTTGAATAGGGCACACTCACGAGCATCCATTGAACGGATTCGGCTCCAACCGCTTATTTGATGCTATCTCGAGCAAGCGGATGCTCGCCCGCACGCATCGACCCAGTGAATGCTGAGCGGAGAACGGCCCACGGTCGAAGGTCTTCTTCTTGGACTTGCGCACAGTGGCCGAACTAGGCGTTGGCGTGCTTGTACTGGTGCTTGCCGAGGCGAGGCCGTCTTGGGCTTGTGATCCGCTTGACCTAGGCGGGTTCAAGCTGGAAGAAGGGAGAGGCTCGCCTCCATTGCCATCCGGGCCGAAATTCTGGTTCATCCACGTGAACGGCGTGAAGATGTCGCCAAACGTCGAATCCAGAGACATCTCGGACTCAAAAGTCTTCTGGGCGTTGCGAGCACTTGCCTGTACCGCCAATTCATTCAATATGTTGTCCGCGTTGGGTTCGCGACAAGCAGGGCCAGCATCCGAGCCGGCGTTGTCGGTCTTGATTGGATTCAAGAAACAAAGCTTTCGTTCGAACAGCTGTGAGTGGGGAACCATGCGTTGTTAGATGAAGACAAGCTACTGGCGCAATCAGAGAAGAGACATGCATGTACTCACCGATGCTCCTTGGAATGCCTGACCGATGTGAAGGGTAAGCGAGGACGTGTAGAGCTGAACTGCGGCAGCCGTGTGTAGATACGCTATTAAAGCTTCGTCGGCGTTGTCCAATGAGCTCGGCAAACCCGCAAAGGCTTCCATCTGTCTGCCGTTCCTCAGCGCCGCCAATTGATTCTCCTGAGCTTCGATTTGCTCCTCCAGCTGTCGATCCAACTCGAGCATGCTGCTGAACAAGGCGTTTCGAGAGGGCCCTGAAGTGGTCAAACCTCCGACTCCGTTTGGCCCCTGGGCTGAATTCGGGGAGCCTGCTCCAAAGGAGCTGAGGGACAAAGGTGTGGCAGCAGCTGTGCGTCCACTTTGAGAAGACGAAGTTGTTTGGGGCGATCCTACGTCCTTCTCTTCGTTCTCCATGAGTTGCAGGTTCGATAGCGCAATGACTTTTTCTTGAACCGTAAGCAAAGCCTGAAGGGATCGCACATTTGCGACCCATGCGGTGGGGTCGCTGCAGCTGGGCATCTCGCTTGTCACCCTCGGATCATCAGCGCGCAGAGTGGCTGTGTTACCGGTATTGTATGCCGCCCACAGCATCTGTTCAATCGCAGATTCTTCAGTATACATGAACGGCCAGTTGACAATCTGGGCGGATACTCACCAAAGTCCAGACCGTCCACCAACAGCTTTTCTTCATTTCAAATACCTCGTTCTCTGACAGGCCAACCTTGCCGTAGAAGTCACTGGAGGGATTCTGACTGGTGTTCGAGCCAGTGCTCCGTAACCTATGATAGCCCTGTGCCATGGCTAGGCCAAGTACTTGATCGGCTTTTAGACGCGCTTTCGCCGCTCTACCGCTGCCATACTGTAATTGCGTGTGGTCGAAGGATGCGATTCGAGTCAGTCGCGCGTCTCACAGATACTTCAGAAGATAGTCGTGACTTACGTCGAGGATGACTAGCACGCACAGCGCCTGGATCAGCTCCAAAGTCACTTTGCCATTCGTGTCAGAGTCCACCTTCTCCACTTGCCGGTCCACCGCTTCATTTGCCAATCTCTCAAAAGGTGCCGTGAACGCCTTTACTCGTTTCTTCTTCTCCTCGTTGCCAAAGTTGAGGCCTCCAGCTGCCGTGCCATGGAGAGGATTGATCGGCTGAATCTCATCCCGCAGATGAGGCAAAAGGGCTTGCAGCGCGAGCAAAAATGGCGAATCTGACCGCCACGAAGATGTCAATGCATCAATATACTTTGGCGAAGGAAGCACAGGTATGAATCTGTGCAAGCACTTGTAGTAATCTGCATGAATCCGATCGCGTCAACATCTCGAGCTTTCGTATCTATGAGGTGCCTCGAGGGTCCCAACCACTCACCTTCGAGCATGGATCGTGTGTCTGAATAGGGCACAATGTCCAAGTCTTGCCTATTGGTGTTGCTAGGCACAGTGCCTCCAAGCTGTGAAGACAAATGTGTCGTTGGGGCTTGTTGTCCATTGCCCGCACCGGTGACCCCAGTTGCAGCCATTCCATAAAGAGCTGAGGATGTGACGGGTGCATTGATGGCTGTGACTTGGGACCAGGACGTTGGGACCTGATTCAGGGGCGTATCATTGCCGGCCTGCTGGCTGGGATCAAACGTGGACGCCTGATTCTTTGCATTTGGATTGGCACCGCCTCCCTCAGAAGTGACGGCCGCGGTAGTTCTTAAAGCCATCAATGCTTCTGGGCGGCCAGCAGGGAAGATGTCGCTGAAGTCTTGTATATTGGAAAGCTTGGGAATGATGGTGGGATTTCTCGCCGTGTGGGGCAGTTCCGACAGCATGACCAAGTGTCTCAGGTGGTTGCCCAGTACCAGTGGATCTGCCGGTGGCTTCGGTTTGGGCTTGCCGCCACGCCTTGAGATTGTGTAAACGCAGTCGTCCGTCTTGTCTCTTGCGATGCAGGTCGCGCACGGCTGCTTGCCGTCACAACGCGACTTCCTGCTTCTGCAGAAGGTGCATGCAGCCTACACATGTGTGGAAGGTTTCAGTGACCAAACGTGGAAAGCCCAACTTTGACATCAGAGGCGAGGGGATGTCGATGTGGAGACGTACCTTTACCGGAGCTGCGATCGGTGCTTTGCCCATCTTTTCTCTGTTTTCGTTCGCCGATGTCTTGGACCGAATTGGTCCACTCGACTTGTCCTTCTGCTCCGGACTTGCAGAGTCCTCCTCATGCGAATCATCGGCACTTCCGGCTGCGTGGTTGTCTTGGACGTTTGAGAAGGATTGATCCACAAGCATGCCTTGGTTAAGTCCCATTGTAGTTGTAGGATTGAAGCCGGCGAACGGGTATTGGGACGAAGAAGACGCCCCTCCCATGAAGGACATGGGCAGCAGCTGACCTTGCTGGAAGGACGGTAATTGCTGTCCGGAATAAGGGAGACCGGCAGTGGTAGCCCCGAGCATCATTCCGTTTGAGACAGCATTGCTGCCTTGCAAGGCAGCTGCCAAGTTGTACTGCATCTGGTTCTGCTGTTGCTGCTGCTGTTGATACTGCTGTTGCTGCTGCGACTGCTGTTGTTGTTGTTGCTGTTGTTGTTGTTGTTGCTGCTGCTGTTGATGTTGCTGAAGGATGTTGATGAAGTTGGCGTTCGTGAAGTTCCAGGATGGATCGAACTGTGCGTTCCGCTGACCATGGCCGTTTGGATGCTGGCCATTTGAGTGGAACCCATTGTTCTGGTTGGATTCCTGCCCATTCATGCTGGTCGTACGTGGGTGTAGTGTGATATATTCAGCTTCTGGACTCGATCAGGATGTATGCTCGCCAGGCTGACCGGAGCCAGCGGGCGAGAAAGGGCGTGTGGATGTCTGGGAAGACGGGACACCAGAATCGTGAGAGGAGGAGTCTGTTTCGATCGGACAAACTCTTGGTGGTGTGTAGGTCTAAGCTGCGAAAATCAGCATGGAAGCGGTCGGATATAGATAGCTGATATCTCAGACGGCCAGTCGCCCGGCTGCGAATGCTGATTGCAGGCAGGCCGCTTCGATGTTCAGGGCGCAGCGTTGTCGCTCGTGCGTCGCTGCTGTTCGGGCTTTCGAGGATGGGAAAATGGTGGTCGATAGCCTGGTGCAGTAGCGAGGCCCGAGGGTCATGCACACAAGTATGGTATGCTTACTCTTCACAATCGAGTTATTTGTGTGGTTATGCCAGGTCTCTCAATAAATTACGTTTGAGCAAGGCACGGCGTGCTGAGGCCCCAGAATCGAGCAGCCTACATATCCCAGTAACGAGACTCGGACAACGTGGGTCTGCATGGTCATGACCAGCAACTAGACCCGTCCATCCGGCACGATGCATGGCGAGCCCCCAATGCGGTCTCGCTAGGCTGACCTGGGTCTCAGAGGCCTTGCTCTTGCCTAGATTAACAACATGTGCTGGTAAACGAGTACCATCTTACATAATAATACTGTAGGTGAGGAATTGGTGCCTGGACTTCACATCAAGGCGCATGTGCAGCTGGTCAGAGTACATAGTTCATACCCAAGGTTCGGGTGCACGCCGCTCTGGACCACGCAAGGAGTTGCATGATGAATCCAATCAATAATCAGTCATCAGCTCGCTCAATCTGCTCGCTGTCCTTGCATAGAGGAGAGCAGTTAATGTGGAGGTGGCTTCATCGTGGGACTGGTTTGCACGTGACCTCGACGCGTCTGATCAGAGTGCAACAACAACACTACAAAATTCGAACACAGGAACCGTGACCTCGTTCTCTCAGATCACATAACATACACGCAACAGCAACAGGTCCCCACCATTTATCATCTATTATCTACATACACGTAAAGACACGGCACACAGCAGCATCCCTGCTCCAGCACTGCCACTCCCTCCGTCCGGAAACACATGCTCACTGGCCCCCAAGCACGCCCCAGACAAGCGATGAAAGGATCGGGCCGCGACTCGCCTCTCGGCGAGCTCAACAATCTCAGCCTCGCAAGTCGAGCTCCCGGCTCGTCTCCATCAAAGAAGGCACTCGGCAGCGCCAGCTCATCACGTCGCATCGGCGTCTTGAGCGAGAAGCGTGATTTCGAAGATGTCATCCCAGGCGGAGGTCTGACGGCTTCAGACATTCAGATCACCAAGGACTTTGACGCCCCCGTAGACCCGCTGAAAAAGAGCCGGGGTCCCAACGCTGCCTTGGTATGTTGCACTGAGCATACGCCTGCCTCTCGAACCCGGTCCTGTTTTGTTGCTAATTGTGCCTGCTCTGTCTGCGTACAGCGAGGCGACCGGTTCATATCCCAGCGAGAGCTCAATCGCTCAGGCGGTCCATCGCCAATGCCGCTCCGCGAAGACTCGGGAGGAGAACGTCTCTTCGGCCACACACTCAACCTCACCTCGGACTCCAGCGGAGGCTCCGATCACACAGCCACGCACAGCAGTATTCACAGCGCTAACGCAATCCCCACTGATCTCGGTGGAGGCAAGACGGAGCTGGCGGACGCATGCCAATTGGACATGGGTCTGCGGATACACTCCTTCACACCAGCTGCACCACTCTCTTCCACCGCCGCTGCTGGACAAGAGGCGCGCAGCCGATACGCAGTCTCGCGGCCCAAGGCTGCGGCGCCAGCTCTGCCCTCGTCGCTCACAAGTGGAGGGAAGCGACGGGTCCCAACGAACCCAGAGAAGATTCTGGATGCGCCAGGAATGCTCAGCGACTACTATCGAAATCTGCTACACTGGTCCACGAGGAACATGCTGGCCATCGCCCTCGGTCCTGCCGTCTGGGTGTGGAACGCAGAAACAGGCGATGTCAACATGCTGTGCAGCTTGGACGACTTTGAGGAGCGCGTGGGCGGTCAATCGGATATCAGTTCCCTGCGCTGGGACGAGAGCGGCTCGATACTGGCTGTCGGAGGCGAGAGGGGTCATGTGCAACTATGGGACATCGAAACTGGTACCCGACAGCGAACCCTGAAACCAAGCCCGCCTGAATCGGACGAGTTTGGCGATGGAGTCGGCGCCAATGTCGCAGCCTGGGCGATCGATGGCACACTCAATGTCGGCTTTGAGAGCGGTCTGATTCGGGAGTACGACGTGAGGGAACGCGATGCGGTGACCCGTAATCGTGCAAAAGCACACAGCTCACAGGTGTGCGGGTTGGAATGGCGGTCAGATGGGCAGCTTCTGGCGAGTGGAGGAAACGACAATGTGGTCAAAGTCTGGGACCGGAGGTCAGCCAGCTTCATGTTCCGCAAGGACAACCACAACTCGGCTGTCAAGGTGAGTCCGGTTTTCTGCGTGGGAGACAAGTATATGCTGGCTCTGAAGCTCGAATATGCCATGCCAGGCCCTGTCTTGGTGCCCTTGGAACAATGCAGTTCTGGCCAGCGGCGGCGGGAATCAAGACAGATGCATCCATTTCTGGAATGTCACTCAGTCCTCACGCACTCACACGATTCACACGGAGGGCCAAGTCTCGTCTCTGAACTGGTCGAAAGACTACCGGGAGATTGTGGCGACAAACACGGCACTGGATGACCCTGCGATTGGTGGGTTCATCGACATCTACTCGCACCCGAGCTGTGCCAAGGTTGCGGAGATCAAGGGCGCGCACGAGGTCAAGATTTTGCACGCGAGCCTGAGTCCCGATGGTCAAACGCTGGCTACGGTTGGGGTGGACGAGAGTCTCAAGTTCTGGAAGGTGTTTGAGAAGCGGGAGGACATGGCGGGTGGAGCGGGCGGCAAAGGCCATGGTGGTGCGACGAAGGCGTCCATTGGGTCCAGTGGTCGGATGCTCCGTTGAGCTTGGCGACTTGCAGGTTGGAGCTGGTTGAATAATCAATACATCATCATTGTGGTCTTTCCAGTCGAGACTGGAGATCGCTTTTGTGGCCGAACAGAGCAACCTGAGCTCACCAGGCTACGCTCCAAGGCCTGACTCGGACGCTCCTTTGAAGGTGCGATCGCGAGCTTGCCTTGTTCACTTGCCTTACTGCATGGAATCTGAACAAAAGGCCGACGAAGAGACTGAGCCTCATGACACAAGTGACAAGTGATTCCAAAATAAAGCAAAGGAGCCAGTCTGAACAGTTACCTCCGTTTGATCTATGCCTGAGCACGATGTCGGTCAGGTTAAGGCGTGATTGGGTGTGGCTCAACTCACCAGAGAGAAAGGGAAAGCTCCACCTCGCCTCGCTTGTTGGAAATTCTTGAGAGGCAGTCCAAGTGAAGTGGCAAAACTCGGCCTCATCTTCCATCCTGGCGGTGAACGGCATCAACCCATCCTACCTCCTCCTCGTACCTAACCACCACCACCTCCTCCTTCCCCAATCTCGCCCTTGTACTCGTACCCCTCCACCTCCCCCTCCTAATTCCCTTGGTCTGCGGCATCGCATCTCGCCTCAAACAGTGAGTCTTTGAGATGTCGACCTCGTCGGGTTTGGACACGTCGACTCACTCTGGAATGCATTCACTTTCGTGTCCAGCTCTCGCGAGCGTCCTCTCCAGCTGCAGCCGGTCGCATTCCACTTCGGCACTTGCATCAAAAGTAAGAGGTTTCGACTGGACTACCCGAAACAGGCAATCATTCTGATCGCGGACTACTCCCAACAGCCTCGTCTTCAAAATGGCTTGCCCAGTCAACTCGCCCGCCTTCCACGCCCTCATCTTCCTCCTCGGCCTCCTCATCGTCCTCGGCCGCTACGTCAAGGGCGCCGAGGTCAGCTCCTCAACACCAGCCGGCGCAGCCCTGCCACTCCTCCTGGCCCTCGCCCGGAACAGCGAAGTAGCACCAGCGGTCGTATTATAACCTACTCTCGACACGCACGACTCCTTGACGCCACTTTTGCCTTCCCATCGACCTCCACGGGCCGCATCATCTGTACCTCTATCACTGTCGTTTCATCTGCAACTTTTTCCCTCCTGTCTCTTCAGAGTCTTTCTGTTGCAGCGCAGCGCCCCCAATGGCGCGCCTCTGGAGATCCCAGCAGGATGCCAGACCGACGTTTAACTCGATTCTATTTGCTTCGGAGCAGTGGACAGACTGACTTTTGGGTCAGTCCAGACAGCGTACACGAGAGGAGGACCCTGTTTGAGGTGGAGCGCAGTGATCAGTCGCGGATCTCTGTGGAGAAGCCGGCGCATGAACGCAGCCAACAAGAACGGGCGTACTTACATCGTCGTCACCCTCGAGTCGCAACCGCGCCTCTCTCTCCGCTTTGCCTTTGCTCTCGCTGACACTTGGCGTGTTGATGTACTTGGTCAGCGTCACAATAGTCTCGATCGAGACGTCGTACTCTGTCGCAACTGTGGAAACCTCTTCTTGCGATCGGCAGTCCTTGAGATCATCGAGCAGGTTTGCAAGGGTGTTGGGGGACAGCCGCAGGGGAGCTGCGGCTCGGAAGGATCCTGCTGATGACGACTGCTGGTAGAGTGCGTCTGCGTCTATTGACTCGTCAGCATCTCGGGCACGAGCGGCTAGAATCTCGTGCATTCGACTTTGCTGTGGACAGATGAGAAGGGCAAACATGCAAGGTCAGTCCCGGTTCCTGTCAGTTGACCATATGAGAGCAGCGCTCCGAGGCTCACGTAAGTGCCCCGACCGCTGAGAGGCGACTCTGGGTGCTCGACCGCTACAGGACCCAGTGTCTGCAAGTTCCGAAGAAATGTCGGATCGCCTGCGTCCTCCAGAATTTCTGTGTTCATTCAGGATCGAAAACCGAGGAGAGACATGGTCAATGACTGGCAGAGATACGAGACCTGGTTCGATGCTGAACTTACCCTTCGTCTTGCGCTCGCTGGCGCTGTGCTTGTCGTAGCCATGCACTCGAGGACCTCTTGTGTCTTGGCTGGCTTGGAAAGCAACAGCATTGCTCTCTCGCGCAGCAGCTGCAGATCTCGACGGAGCTGCGGCCTCAGCAGCTGCTCCAGCTTGAGATACCGGAGCTCCTGAGCGAACTTGGGTCGTGGCAGTCTGCGCAAGCTTCCGCGCGCCTGGTTTCGATGCTGCCGATCCCATTGTTGATGTGTGGTGGATACCTTGTGATCGTCATGCACCAACTTCGAGCGGTGGTCTGTGAGCTTCCATTTGTCATCAGCTTCTCAGGCCTTCAAAGGGCAAAGGGAGCAAGCACATCACCTCAACAAAAAGATTGACAGCCAGAAGAAAACTTGCGGTACAAATGCATTGCAATGAAGAAACGCCTGATGGCTTCTCCCGGGACGTCACAGAGTTCTGGGATGACTTCCACGCGAACAGGATAAGCAAGGAGGGATACACAACCGGTCTCAGTACGCTCTGCCGGACGAGCGATGCCGTCTGTCATCATCAAAGTTCCTCTCTCTGCAAAAGTAAGGCACGCTCGGTCAGTACGCAGCCCAGCTGACAGGATTCCTTGTGAGCCGTTCACGCACCTGTGATCTCTGGAATCCCTTCGGTCCCGATCGCGCCGATCTCGCTCCCGGTCAAAGTCCCTCTCGCGATCGTAGCCTCCTCGGCCCCCACCGCCTTGATATGGGCCGCCGTTGGGAGGACCAGGAGGGCCGCCAAATCCACCGCCGCCACCGCCAATCATGGGCCTAAATCCATTTGCGGGAGCACCACCGCCGGCGCCGCCGCCAGGAGGACCGCCGTAGCCTCCACCTCCTCCCCCACCTCCAGAGTAAGGTCCGCCAGGCATGGGTCGGAAACCATTGGGAGGTGGCCCACCGAAGCTGGAGCGCGGACCTGATTGTGGTTGAGAGGAGACTGGTGGTTGTTGAGGAGGCACTGTCCCTTGCACTGCAAATTCGCCTTTACTTCTCTTCTCTTCGTTTTCTGAGATCAATTGTCGCAGCTTGAGGTATCCCAAGTGCATCTGATGAACAAGCAAGAGACTAATTGCGTCAGTATATGCTCAGTAGCAGCAGAGAAACCCCTGTATGCATAGAGAGAAACAGAAACTCACCTTTCCTCCGAAATGGTCCGCCAATCGCCTGTCCGAATCCAAGATGGACAGATACGCACCACAGACATCGCACACCCGCAGCTTCTGGTGTCCACTGGCACCGCTATTCTCGTTCAAATTTTGCAGCTCCTTCTGTTTGAGCGCCTTTTCCTCCTTGAGCGCCTCCGCCTTGGCCAGCTCTGCGAGCGATTCGTCGACCTCACCGGCCTCGCCTAGCCGCTCGACCTCTGCCATCGCTGCCTGCTCAGCCGTCTCAATCTCGCTAATTTCCCGCATCAGGTTGGAGAACTTGGCCATTTCTTCAGGCGTCTGCTCAAGTCTTCGCTTGTTGGCGTTGATCTTGCGGTCGATGTCGGCGATGAAAGTACGGATGTTTTGATCGTATTCGATCTCGAATTGAGGGTATCTCTCTCCTCGTTCGTATGCGGCCTTGTACTCGTCCCGTAGCCTTGGCGCATGTGATCGGGGACATGGTCCTAGATCTACTTTCTGTGTGGCAGTTGCAGAGCGAGGTTCAGCATCCAGATGGCTTCGCTACGCAAGCGACGATTGCACTCACTGTGTTGGAGAAGAGGTCATGTGGACAGACAGCACAGAGGAAGTTTCGGCAGACCTTTGGATCTGTGAAGTGCAGATTTGCCTGCGCTGTACCCATAGCTAAAGGAGGCGGGAAGATGACAAGCGATCAGTGATGTGAGCCTTGAGATTCGGAGAGCTGCAGCAGAACTTACCCTCGGGGCCCATGATCTTCTCCAGCATGATGCGCTGTATCTCTGCTTTGCGACCCATCGTGGGCGGATGAGTATATCACGGCGCGACTTTCTGGTAGGCCAAGATGTGCGCGATGAGATGCTGGTTGCTCCTTGTGTGTTCAGTAGGATCTTGTGGATGTCGTCCTCGATGAATGGTTGATGCTGTGCAGCAAGAACTTCCCTTCCTGCAAACGGCTCCAGACGAAATGTTTGGACGAAATCACGATCTGCGACGACCCTGACATTCCCACATTCATTCAACAGTCCTTCACTTCGAGGCACACCAGCTTCAGACACCTTCCGATCATTCTCGCAGTGCGGCAGACGGGCTCAGAGTCTGTCAACTTCTCCCTCGATCAGGGAGCTTTGCTAACGATGGCCGCCACTTTCAATCACAAGAAGCATGTTGTGTTCTGGCTCCGACATCTTCGAATGTTGCCAGAGCCTTACACATCTGCCGACACTCAAAGGTAAGTCTGGACTCCTTCTCAATGATCATCCAAGACACTCTCTATCAACAGTCTGGCTCAATTCAAGGGCGTATTGTGCGTGTATCTCGTGTGATGCAGAATGACATTGGGATATTTTGCTTTGAGCGGGTTGGACCTCCTCGGCGTGGTAGAGAGCAAGATTCCCAAGGATGAGCGACAAGGTCTGATTGACTGGGCATATGCCCAACAGCTGTGTATGTGATTTGTCCTCGATGCCACAGGCGAAGGCTCCCCTCTGCGGCTGCCCTTTGAATGCTGACTTTCCAGTTTCTGATGCAGCGCTTGAAAACGGTGGTGGCTTCCGACCTTCGCCTGCCGCCTCCGATGGGACCTCACTAGAGGTAAGATCTGCTTGCTGGGCGAAGAGCGTTCTGAATCATGCTTGTGATGTGCTGAGCAGTTTTCTGTTGAAAGCTCGCAGGTTGGCCACATCACATCGGCATATAATGCTCTCCAACTATTGGCCATCTTGCGCGATGATCTATCAAGACTGGACAGAACATCACTGCAACATTTCATTGCGGCGTGCCAGCACGAGGATGGCAGGTCAGCCCCAAAATGTGAAGCTTTTTCTCTTGCAGCTAACTCACCCGCATACGCTGTGTACCCACAGCTTCTCGCCTGGACCTCGCCAGTCGGAGAGGGATGCCAGATTCGTCTACTGTGCCTTTGCCTTGTGCGATATGCTCCAATGCTGGTCAGCCATCGACGTCGACTCGAGCGTGGGATTCCTCCTTGCAAGTCGGGTGAGTATCAAAAGCTCAAGACAGAGCAAACGCTGCCAAAGCAAAACAATCTGAAATACATTTCGGGACTACGCCAGAACTTCGATGGCGGGTTCGGTCAAGGTCCAGGGCAAGAGTCCCAAGGTGAGCGGATTGTCTCGACTGTTCAGCCATTCTCTTCAAAACTCTGACTGGAAGGTACAAGCTCAGGCGGCTCGACATACTGTGCCTTGGCTTCGCTAGCGTTGGCATCACGATTGGACGCTGTACCGAACCTAGAGCAGACGATCGATTGGCTGTGCCTCAGACAGCTAAGTGGCTCTGGCTTCAATGGGAGACCAGAAAAGGCAGTCGACACATGCTACTCTTTCTGGTGCGGAGCATCGTTAGAAGTGAGTGCTCTATCTTTCCCGGCCGCCTTGTCTGAACGCGATGCTGACTGGGAGAACCGCGCTCCTCCCAGATTCTTGCCAAACATTCGCTGATCGACTCGGAATCCGATGTGCGCTGGTTGCTGAGCGCGCAACACCAGTTGGGAGGGATCGCCAAGACACTGGACAGCTATCCAGACCCGATGCATGCCTACCTAAGTCATGCTGCTCTTTCTTTGCATCGAGCGCACGGAGAGGGGGAGGAGGATGAGGTTGGCAGGGAGCTTAGAGAAGGCCTCCAACCGCTGGAGCCCAGGTGGAATCTATCTGTATCTTCGGCCGCCTGGTTACGGGAACGGCTAAGGAAGGAATGAAATCACCTTGAAAGTGAACCTGAGACTGATACGGATGCGATTGACAACGATTTGAACTCGACATGGTTCTGGTGCTTGATGCTGATCAGGACGTAGGAATCCTGCTTTTGGAGATGTCAAGGTTGTTGTTTATCTTGTTCGAGTCGCTGCTGTACGCTCCATTTCTTGTACTGGTTTGAGGTCATGCCTTCTGGCGCCGGTTTGTTCTTCTTGTAGCAGCTGGTGCCGATACGAACGTCGGTGGCGATGCGGGCGACTCCCATCGCATGGATGGCTCTGTGACAGGCATGAATGGCGTCTGTTACGGTGTGCCAGGGCCCCTCGAGCTCGGTTCCGTAGCCACGCAGCTGCGAAGTGCATATCATGGAGAAGGCAGAGTCTGGGTCAACCAGCGTTGAGGTTTTCCTCATTCAGCCTTTGAGCCTACTCACCTCGTATGACAGGCCCTTGCTCTTGTAAGTCTCGAGGACTCGCTGCGCCTCAGCAATGTACTTTCCTACCGAAGGGTCAGCTGTTCCCATAGGGATTACTGAGTCATACAGAGGGCGAGTGGGGGTTCAGCTCATGCTCGACGAACGTGTACGAGGCCTTGCGGCTACGCACAACAAAAGTCGCTATGTTATATGTAGTGAATTGGAAGAAGCTGTGGTCAGGATCGATCCCACCAGAGCTCGAGCTATACACCGCATAGCCGACTCACGCCACAGCATAGAGTTCCTCGGCAGGAGGGAGGATCTCGACGGCGGGAGAAGAAGAAGAAGGAGATGCTTCAGCCATCTTTGCCAGGCTTACGATTGGGTCACGACGACTTGCGAAGATGTCAATGATGAGCTTCTTGAGCTTGGAGGAGGAGGAGAGGGAGTTTATCCGACGGCGTTATCTAATCTTATCGTGTCGAGAGAGCAAAATAGCAAAGACACCGTGAGTCATGGCTGTGGCTTGATGAAATGGCAAAGCTTGTTGGCTCACCCACCTTTGGTCAGTCCGGCTTCTTCTTGTTGGCCTTTCTTTCACACTTGACTTGCTCATCCATCGAAATCCACAAGACCGAGTCAGATCTCGCACAGGCAACAGCAACAATACCACAGCCCAGTCAGTGGCTTGCGACAGACTGACACACACACACACACACACATATAAGCAACCACAAGGACAAGGTGGGAGTCCCTTCCCCACTCACCTCCTTCTGCATCTGCCGCCCTCTATACCTCGCTACAGTCCTCGCTGGTGCTGGGTCGACCGAGATCGCCTTCCATTCGGCCCCCTTTCCCACCTTACTTTGCCTGCCTCTGATCGATAGAAGATGTCAGCCACCGACCTGACTGTCACTCCCACCGCCCCGCCTACCCTCCTGCGTGGCATCCCTCCTGCCACTCTCAGCCCTCCCCCGGTAGGTACACTGATCAGTCGGAACAGCTCAATACACGCTCCCTCACTGACACCATCCTCGCTCTTTGTCTTGACAGTGGATCGTACAAAAGTACGGTGGCACCTCCGTCGGCAAGTTCCTCCCCGCCATTGCACAGAACATCGCCCCGTAAGTAGGCTTCTCATATCCGATCCTTAGCCTGTTTCGTCTCATTGAGCTGAGCAACATCCCCCTTTCCCCTCCTGTACAGGTCGTATCTGCATAACAACCGCCTCATCATCGTATGCTCAGCCCGCTCAGGTCAGACCAAAGCACTCGGCACCACCAACCTCCTCTTGCAAGCCGCAACCCAGGCTCTCGAAGGCGATGACTCTCGCCATGGATCGCCATCCTCAAGAAGGGACAGCTACAGCAGCCCCGCCTTCCGTCCACGCGGTAGCTCGAGCGGCTCAGAAACAAACGGGGTCTCCATCACAGCAAACGGACGCATCCGCATGGGGGCCGGCTCCCGCAGCAGCAGCGCAATGAGCAATTCCATTTCCAGCCTCAGCCTGACCGACGGACCTGCCACACCAGAGACCAGCGCAGTTGACGCCATGGCGCCAGAAAACATGCGCGCGCCCGTCTCCACCGGGTTCAACCTGACGGTCGACCGCCTGCTCAGCGATCACCTCACAGCAGCAAGAAAGGCAATCACCAAGAATTCCGAGCTGCTCTCTTCCGTCGTCGCCGCGATTGAGGAAGACTGTGCCAGATTGCGAGACTTTCTCTCTGCTGCGCAGATCATAGAGGAAATCTCACCCAAGTCCAAGGATATCATTATCGGAGTCGGAGAGCGGTTGGCATGTCGGATCGTCGTCGGTGCCCTGCGCGACTCGGGAGTCGACGCCGAGCTAGTTACCTTGGACAACATTGTAGATTCCTCCTTCTTCGAAGGTCCAGATGCCGTGCTTGACCCTTCCGCCAGGTTGGGGACCCATGAAGGCTCGCTGGAGCAAAACTTCTACGATCTGCTCGCCAGGAGATTAGGAGAGCGCCTCCAGCAATGCACGGGCGTTCCCGTTGTCACAGGCTACTTCGGCAACGTACCAGGCTCCTTGCTGACTCAAGTCGGCCGCGGATACACCGATCTATGCGCTGCCCTCTGTGCTGTCGGTGTAGGCGCGCAGGAACTCCAGATCTGGAAAGAAGTCGACGGAGTTTTCACAGCCGACCCCCGCAAGGTACCCACAGCGCGACTGATACCCAGCATCACTCCCGAAGAAGCGGCTGAGCTCACCTACTATGGCTCAGAAGTCATCCACCCCTTCACCATGGAGCAAGCGATCAAGAATGCGATCCCGATCCGGATCAAGAACGTAGAGAATCCGGGAGGAAGCGGGACTGTCATCTTCCCCACCGTGTCGGACGGCACAAACGGTCAAGTCGTACCGCCAGAGATTTCCATGGGCGGACGGCTGCGGCAACCTCAAACGCCCTCCGCGAGTGGGTCAAATACACCCTGGGGCACCCATCCTGGCTACCTGGTGCCTCTATCGCCCGACGGTCTTCCCATTGTTGCCCCCACTGCCGACGGCGCTGCACCTGTCAATGGCGCCCCTGGTAGCGGACCACAAGGTGTCATCAGAAGGGTCCCCACCGCGGTCACCATCAAGGACAAGGTCGTCGTACTCAACGTGTCCTCGAATCGCAAGACGATCTCACATGCCTTCTTCTCGCGTATCTTCGGTACACTGGATCGATATGGTGTTGTAGTAGACTTGATTTCGACCTCAGAGGTGCACGTTTCCATGGCGATTCCTTCGAATTCCCTCCGTCCGCGCACACTTGATCGGGTCAAGAGCGAGCTCGACAAGGTCGGCACCGTCTCAGTTCTGCGAGACATGGCAATCCTGTCGCTCGTCGGTTCGCACATGCGGCACATGATCGGTGTTGCGGGCAAGATGTTCGCCACGCTGGGTGAGGGAAACATCAACATCGAGATGATCAGTCAGGGCGCAAACGAGATCAACATCTCGTGCGTCGTCCATGAGAAGTCGGCGCTGAAGGCGCTGAACTTGATCCACTACTCTGTGCTCGAGGTAAGTTCTGCTGAGGTTGCGCATTCTCCATCGTACTTGACTGACCCCAGTCTGACTCTCTCCCTTTGCACAGGTCTCTCCCAAGCCATCAAAGATGGAAGGAGGCAACTTCGGACGATCCTTCTTCTGAAAGGGTCCTCCTCACTTTCGGTCCCCTTTCTTCCTAACCCCATTCCCTTTCCACTCTCTTATCAGCAAAAGTCCGGCAACCCTCAAGGAAGCTGGTGTAGCATTAGCCTTAGCCTCGTGAACAATATACAGATATACAGCGTTTCGTCGTCCACATGGTGTTCAGATGATAGATTTTCTTCATTTCTTGTGTTTGTGATACATCTATGATAGGGCGGGGTAGGTAGTCTCACGATCGGTAGTCTCCATTGATCTGAGAAGACAGACCAAGCAGAGTGAAGCTGGGTCAGCGGCAGGGACAAAGGCAGGCGAAAGCGACAATGGGAGAGTAGACTCACTGCAACATATTCTTTGCTAAAGTCGCATGTCCAGTAGGTGGCCGATTCCCTCGCTCCACTCGCACCCGCACTGCCACCCTTGAGGTCCACCTCAATCACGATATCCTCCAGTCCAAGCAGCTCGGCAGCCTCGTCCTCATTTACTTTCTGCGGCACTCCGTTATCTAACACAAGCAAAGGCTTGAAGGAGGATCCTGACGGCGCCGAGGCAGGCGGCAGGAACTTGACGGTCACCAGGCTGGGGTCGATGTCCCACTTCTTACCGACGGGGGTCGAGCTGGGCAGCTTGGTGTATCCGACGGCGCATAGGATTCGGCCCCAGTTGGCGTCTCCGCCGTGCAAGGCACATTTCACGAGCGCAGAGGTGGAGATCGAGGACGCGATTGTGTGGGCGTGGTCGTAGGTCGGGGCACCCTATTCGAACCATTTGACAAATCATTCAGTACGCTCGTCAATAACGAAAATGAGCCACCTTATGCACGTTGGTATTATTCACCTTTACTGTGATCTCAACGAACTTTTCGGCGCCCTCTCCGTCCCTGACAACCAGATGACTGAGCTCCTGGCAGAAGTCGGTGAGCTCGGCCTGGAAGCGCTCAAATTCCGCAGGGTGTGCTTCCGCAGTGATCTCCTCTCCCTGCTTGAGTGCCGATGAGGACGAAGATGATGAGGAGTGTGGAGCCTGACCGTTGGCAAGGGCAATGATCGTGTCATTTGTGCTCATGTCGCCGTCGACGCTGATGCAGTTGAAAGATCGGCTGACGGCGTGTTCGAGTGCGGTCTGGAGGGCGGGAGGGCTGACGGGTGCGTCGGTCGCGACTAGGCCCAGCAGCGTTGCATGGAGTCCTCCGCTTGAGGTTGACGGGCCCGACATGTTCGGGTGGATCATCCCCGCTCCCTATGTAGCGCATACAAAGTCAATTTAGACGATGGGACGCACTCCGAAATCCTCCTCCAGAGTACTCACCTTGTCGATACCGATGATACTGCATTTCCTTCCTGCAAGCTCAAACGAGCGAGCGCGGAGTTTCGGGAAGGTGTCTGTCGTCATGAAGGCACGAGCAACTTCGTGCCATGCTTCGGGACTGCTGCTCAGAATGTTGGCGGTGGCTAAGTGCGGAAGGGCTTTGCGGATGGTGGGCATCGGCAAGGGTACGCCGATTACACCTGTCGAGAGCACCAGTGTGTGGTCTGGGCTAGCAGTCGTGGAGCTTGACGCTGGGCTGAGGAGGGTGGATACTTGCTTTGCGCATTCGATGGTATCGCGCAGACCGGCCTCTCCCGTGACAGCATTCGCACAGCCCGAGTTGGTCAGGATTGCCTTTGCGCGGGCACCTTGAGGGTTCGATTGTCCCTTCAGCAAGGCTTTCGAGGAGTGGATGACGGGAGCGGCCTTGAAGACATTCTTTGTGAACGTTGCGGCTGCCGCAGCTGGGTTGGGAGTTGCTGATACGACGAGAGCCAGATCCGGTTTTGGGTTGACGGGTGCTGATGTAGACGCAGAGGAAGGAGCGGTAAGCTTGGGACTGATGGCTGCTTTGATGCCAGCATATGTGGCCGAGACGATGAAGCCCCGGGGAATGTTAGCTGGGTCGATGGGTTGGACAAAGCGCTCAGTCTTGGAAGGAGCGTGAGCTGAGGCGGTGGAACTGAAAAAGGACACTCGCTGGAATGTCAGTCCAGCAGAGGTCCTGGCTATCGAGCGCACAGGGGTAAGCGCAGCAATGAGCATCATCCTCGACACCAAACAACAGCAGTCAAGAGAAGGAATGGGGCTATGGTGATGGTGCTTACCCTAGACCCCGACCCGATGCTGCTTGCTGCTTTGGGAGTCATCTCCAGATAAGCTCACAATCTTCTGTTGCTACGCGGAGGACGATCTCACATCCTTTACTCGGCTGGAGCAAGAAGATCCTCGAGTGCATCCATCATCATCATCATCATCAAGCAAAGGGAACATCGTGGCAAGAAGGGGCAGAATTCGTGAGGTGAAGGCACGAGAAGTGAGGTCAGGAAGATGACCAAGGACAACTTCCATCAGCCCGTGAAGATGCTCCCCATTGCGGCTTCTTCCACCGTCGCCTTCTACGACCCCTCCTCGTCCTCCGCACTCACCAAGGACCAGCCCACATTCTCCACCGCAGCCTTCTTCTATGACCGAGCCCCCAATGAAGAACTCGCGGCTGTAGCCCAGGACGCCGACCATGTCCGGCCGCACTCTCAGCAGCGAGTTGCCTACTATTTCCCCAAGGGCGTTGGCGATTACCACTACGGAGAGCGGCATCCCATGAAGCCAGCCCGACTCACGCTCACCAACAGACTCGTGATGGGCTACGGTCTGCACAACTACATGGATGTGTACACGCCCCGAGATGCCACCAGGTCAGAGCTAGAAGCCTTCCACGACCCGGAATACATCAGCTTCCTCGAAACCATTACCCCCTCGGCACCATACAACTCGACCACCTTCAACCGCTTCAACTTTGCAGACGACTGTCCCGTCTTTGATGGCATGTACGACTTCTGCCGTTCCTACTCGGGCGCTTCTCTGGCAGGCGCACGCAAGCTCACGGCTGGAGCTACCGACATTGCGATCAATTGGTCCGGCGGGCTGCATCATGCCAAGAAGAGCGAAGCGAGCGGGTTCTGCTACATCAACGACATAGTGCTTGCCATCCTGGAGCTCCTCAAATATCATCCGCGCGTGCTCTACATAGATATCGACATCCACCACGGTGACGGTGTGCAGGAAGCTTTCTACAACTCGAATCGCGTGCTCACTGTCTCGTTCCACAAGTACGGCGATGACTTTTTCCCGTGCACCGGCGCGCTTTCCGAGATTGGAACGGGATTGGGCAAGCATTTCTCGCTGAACGTGCCATTGCAAAATGGGATCGACGATGCTTCCTATGTCTGGCTGTTCAAGAGCGTGATGGAGCCCACCATAACCACCTTCCGACCGCAGTCAATCGTGCTTCAATGCGGCGCGGACAGTCTGGGTCTCGATCGACTGGGATGCTTCAACCTCAGCGTCGCAGCTCATGGAGAATGCGTGCGCTTCATCAAATCGTTTGGTTTGCCGCTTCTGGTGCTTGGCGGAGGAGGATATACGATTCGCAACGTAGCAAGATGTTGGACTTACGAGACTGCCGTTTTGACGGGCTGCAATGTCCCGGACACACTACCCTCCACGCCGTTTGACGACTTTTTCGAACCGGGTCGCAGACTGCATCAACCTCTGGCTACCGCGCACGGCCACAACGGTGCCGGCGGACTCAACGGACGCGTGCTCGAGAATCAGAACTCGAAAGCGAGTCTGGAGAGAATACGAATCGCAATATTGGAGCAGTTGCGGTATCTACACGGAGCGCCAAGCGTGCAGATGAACGAACTCCCACCCGACTTGGGAGGCACCTGGATGGACGAGACGGATGAGCAGAACGGGAAAGGGACCACGGATGCTACCATTGACGACCGACCTGGGATCTGGTCCAAGCTTGGACCGGACGGGAAGGAGTGAGGCAGGAGCTGCGCCAGGCGACGTCGCAGCGGCGATGGGAATCGTCTTCGTCCGCATACACCTGATCTGCGCGGCCGCAGAAGCTGCACGCGGTCCAGCTTGCTATGAATTGGTGCTTTCGCGACACGGTGTTGAAATACGTCGGAGGGTTCTTGAATTCCGAGCCGTGCGCAGCTATCTCCCCAAGATGGCCTCAGCTTTCTCCAAACCAAAGGACAACCATCTGGCACTATCAGAATCATCGACGTTTGCATGATATCGACTTGCGTTACGCCCGGCTTCCTATCCACAACACCAGCATACGTTACCTCGGCTCCGATCTTGGCGCCTGTCTTAAATTTTGCACTCATGGTGAGTATGGACTGTGTTACGAGTTGCTGAGTAGGGACGGACAACTGAAATGGAAACATGTGCCAAATTAAACGGTGATGCAGTCCGAGGCGGGTGAAAGCGGACAAGAAGCCAGTCAGGGCCAGCAAGTGTCCGACGTGACATACGCCGATCGGGATTCCACGGCCGGAACGAGGGACTCTGCGGGCCCAGCCAGCTCCCAGGTGGATGGTGACGCTGGAGACAATCAAGAACGGGAACCTGACGAAGACTACGACGGCCCGCCTGCCGGTGACGGCAACGAACAGATCAAGATCCCTGGTGGTTTGGCGGGCCTGAAAGCTCGAAAGGAGGCTGAGCGAGCGCGGTTGGGCATGGATCCACCTACGGGCGGACGCGTTGGTGAGATCAAGCTGCCTTATCAGGACGTGCGCAGGGCCGAGCAATGATGCTTCCTCATGGAAGACCAAGAGCTGTGCAGTGGGGTCGTGGGGGTCACCTGACTTTAGGAAAGCTTCCTCCCACTTCAGATTTGTTGTATTTGTACCGCAAGGGCGAGCGCACCGAGCAATTGCCATGAAGAGCATTCTATTGTACGCGCTAGCGAGAGATGGAAGCTTGATGTTTTATGAGCGATCTTTGACATGGAAGGCGAGGGTGATGATCAGTGTGGAGAGCAAACACCGCGCAAGAGAATTTGCAAGATGGTGGGCTCGCCTAACAGCCACCAACTCCCGCTAAAGAGTGGATTGGGAGTTTGGGACGCACCGACGCGTCTCGAGTTCCCCGCGTTCTGAGGTAAACGCGAGGAGTGGCACAGTCAAGTCAAGTGGAGATGAGATTTGGTCCCCTCCCACAAGCACCCAACCCCGGCTCCGCGCTCTCGCTCGCACACACCAGCCCGCTCGCCTGTACTGGAGAGACGCTGCAGAGCGATCTGGAGCGCGAACGAAGTACAGTAGGGATTGAATAAGCTTCGGTGTCGCGGCTACTAGAACACACCCTCTTCCCATCGAGTACTCGTACATTCTGCTCATTATTATTTTGCTCGGCATTCATCCACCAGAGCTATCCCCTCTCTGTTCCCACACAGCAAGAGCCAGCCAGCCAGCCTGTCGATCCAATCCTTCGGTCAGGCTGCAGCAGGCCCTGCAACCCCTAACCACGGCCGTACATAGGTGCGCCAACAGGTACATACATACATCTTCGTCTTCCTTCATCTCCTGTATCAAATCAGATATCGTTATTCGGACTCGGCCACAGCCCAAGGAGAGCCGCTTCCTCTCACTCGCTGCTCTGTGGCCCTTTGCCTCAGTCGACTTCTCTCATTCTTCGAGACGGGCTTGATATCCTACTTATTCGACTCTGTCTCTGATCCGCTCTACTCAGTCCCCTCCGCTTCTGTTCAACTGTATTTCTCTCTTCCCCTGGCCCCTTCTCGACACTTCCCATCCAATCCCTCCTCTCCACCCTCCCGTCGCCACGCACGGCATCCACTCTCCTTAACAGACCCGGGTTCTGTTTCCGCATTCCCTCTCCCGCCTTTCCCAAGATGTTTTCACCATCAGGATCGGCCATGAGGCGGCTGAATGCCATGCTGCCCTTCTTCGTCCTGAGTCTGTACCTCATCGCATTTACCGGCTCGGTCCAGGCCTCTTCCCTTCGATCGACGACCAATCTCGTCTTCACCAAGCTCGCAGACTTGACCCGGCCGCAGTCCCAAAAAGAGGCAGGCAATTCTCCCTATGTCACGCCCATGAGCGCCGGCGAAGACCAGACATCCACCTCCTTCGGAACCGGATGGGAGACTGTCAACAGCCCCGTCGTCCGCCTCTTCGATGGCCGCATCAACCAGCCTGGCTTTGCAGTCATCGCCACCGGCTCCGATGGCAAGGGCGGCCAGCTTGCCTTGAATTCAACCGGCATCTTTCCCAACACCCAGAAGGTCATACAATCCGACAGGGTCCAAATGAAGCAACGCCTGGCATTCCCTGGAGTGAGCACGTTTACCCCCATCAATCCCCCCAGCATTCCGCTCGCGGTCAGGGGCCCTTGTGAGTTTCAATCCATCCTCAAAATGAACCGGAAAAAAATAAGATACTGACATCAATGTGCTATCAATACAGACCTGAGCGCATGGCTCCCCTCAGGATCCTTGCTGTCTGCTACGCCGCCTAACAATGCTGGCAACGGCGGCTACCTCGCAGGACAGTACCCAGCGTTCTGGACCTCGGGTCGCGGAGCTGACGGCGATTTCCGTCTCGGCACTCACGGATATATTAGGTATGCTCCAAAGACCCAACGCCTGTCCTTGGTTCAAGGCATGACTGGTCTGACAATCGAAATGTTCTATCACGTACAGGATCGACAACACCACGTACCAGTTCATGGGAGACGGCTTCGGCAACATCGTCCGCGCGGGCAAGAATGCCAACCAGCTCAGCATGGAGTACACCTCGACTCGGACCATCTTCAAGTTTGAGGCTGCCGGAGTCCTGTTCACCGTGACCTTCTTCACCCCGATCACTCCGAATGACTTCCTCCGACAGAGTAAGTTATTCGTTTCTATGCGTTAGGCTAGCGGCACATTCCGCTCAACGATGTCGTTTTCCGCAGGTCTCCCGCTCAGCTACATCCACTTCGAGCTGGACAAACTCAGCGCCACTTTCCGAAAGGTCCAGGTCTACTTTGACATCGACGAGAGATGGATCGTGAGTTTATCAATTTGCAGGCGAATGCCAGAGGTCAGCTTTCTCACAAGGGCTGGATTGTATTTGCACAGACCGGACATGAGGATTACCAAGACTTCCCCTATGTCCTCGACTTTAAGGAATACGAGGGAACACAACAATACTTCCTGACCCGCACCAGACAGCAGTTCTACACCGAGTTCCGACAACGCGCCGAATGGGGATCCACTTCGTGGGCGATTCGCGACCGACCAGGCGTCACCTCGTTGAACCAAAACAATGTGAACGCCCAGCTCGAGTTCCTCGTTACCGGCGAGCTTTCCGGTGAACACTTTGGCATCGGTGGTCCTGACAACTCCTTCGCATTTGCTGTCGACATGAATGCTGCGAACGCCACCAATGATATCCTGCTGTCCATCGGACACTTCCGCAGTCCGTAAGTCTTGATACCTCCCGTGCTCTGACAGTTTTTCAGGGCAAATGCTCACATGAATGCATTCTCAGATACATCAACCTCGTAAAAGCTAATACCTCTTCGCCATCGGCCAACGCCTCCTATCAGCAGGACCGCTATGGATACTGGCAATCCGAGTTCTCCGTATTTGCCGATGCAGTCAAGTTCTTCCTGGACGACTTCGAGTCTGCTCTGGCAAACGCCACAGCGTTTGACAAGAAGGTTGCGCAGGACAGCAAGGCAGTCGTGGGCGGTGGCATCGTTGGAAACCAGTATGCGGCCATCACCACGCTGTCGGTCCGGCAAGCACTAGGCGCACTGGAGCTGACCATCTCCAGGGATCCAAAGACGAAAAAGTGGAACACAACTGACACCATCATTGGGCTGAAGGAGATCTCGTCGAATGGCGATTCTCAGACCGTGGATGTGATTTATCCGACGTTCCCAATTCTATCTTACCTGAACCCGGCTTGGATCCCTCTCCTCCTCAACCCCATCTTCGAGTACACGGAGAGCGGCCTGTATCCTAACAAATGGGCGGTGCATGATTTAGGCACATGGTGAGTTGATGTCAGTCTTCGAAATTTTGCAGCTTTTTCCTTGATAGGCTGACCGCTTCTGATATTGGCAGGCCAAATCTTGTCGGCTACCCTAAAGGAAATGACGAACCTATGCAAGTTGAAGAAAGCGGCAATATGATCATCATGACCCTGCATTGGGCTCAGCTCGCCGGCAAGAAGACGGCGATCCCCTACCTCAAGAAGCACTACAAAATCATGGCCCAGTGGGCCTCCTTCCTGATTGAGGACTCGCTCATACCCGCTTCTCAGCTCAGCACGGATGATTTCGCCGGCACAGCATCGAACCAAACCAACCTGGCCATCAAGGGTCTGATCGGCATAGCTGCCATGGGCGAGATCGCTTCTCTGGTGGGCCAGTCGGGCGACGCGGCGATATACCGCAACATAAGCCAGCAGTACGCGTCTGCATGGCAGTTCCTCGCCGTCGACAAGGCAAAGACACACACCAAGCTGCTCTACCAGCAGGATGATTCCTGGGGCACCCTCTACAACGCTGGACTCGAGAGGTGGCTCAACCTTGCGCTGCTGCCCAAATCGATCTACGACATGCAGGACAAGTGGTACCCCAAACAGCAGCAGAAGTACGGCGTGCCCTTGGACAGTCGGGTGAGTGGACCATCGTCCTCACAAAGGACCTTCCCTTCGTCTTTTCTCTTTGTTCATCCAGTTGGTTTTTCTTTTCGGTTTGCAGCACCAGTGGACGAAGAGCGACTGGGCGCTGTTCAGCGCTTCCGTTTCCGGGTCGACCTCGACACGAAACTTGTTCATCAGTCTCCTGTACAAGTTCTGGTCCGACGGTAAGACGGGCGTTCCCATGACTGATCTGTATGAGACCACTACGGGCGACTCGCCCAAGTATCCATGTGAGTGAACTGTCTGGAGCGGAAGCGTGGTTCTCAAGCGCAGGAGGCTGACAAGATCCCTACATTTCTTTGATCAGACGACCCCACCGTCAACTTCCTGGCTCGGCCTGTGGTTGGTGGCCACTTCGCGCTGCTTGCAAAACAGGCAGCGGACAAGGCGAACGGGGTTACCAATGCGGCCTATGGCCCCAACCCCACCAAGACGAGCTACACCGACGCCGAGCTGATGAAGCTGATACAGGACTCGGAGGCCATGCAGAGCAAGCTCTCCACAGCCGGCACCGCTCAGCACCGACGACGGGCCAGTCGGCAAGTTCTCGAGCCGATGCGGCGCAAAATGCATCATTGAACGATGATGTCCTTTTTCTTCACTTCCTCTAAACTCAGGAATTCATGATTGACCAGTGTCATCGTATTTGTTTCAATCCTATCATCCCACATTTGCTTTGAACTTCAATCCTTGGGGTGTCTTTACTTCCTGTGACTCTTCCAACCCTTCGGAGGGCTCTCGTGCACAACGAATCCTGCCATGCGCAGATGCAAGAGAAGAATGCCTTTTGTTCAGAAGGGGCGGGATCACTTTATACAGGTTTTTTGTCGTTCAAGTCGTGATGGCAGCATAATGATCCCCAAGCGATCTATGTGTTTAGGCGGCACCGGCAATTCCAGGTGCGGAGCCCTCGCCGGAGGGCACGTCACCCTTGACACCGGAGGTGGCCTGTACAGGAGCAGCAAGGCGGAGGGGGTTGTCAGTAAGCCTGTCGCGTCGCATATCCATCAAACTGCCAAACTTACAGCGAAAGCCTGCTCGAAGTCAGCCTTGATGTCGTCAATGAACTCAATACCGACGCTGACACGGATCAGGTCCTTGGAGACACCGGAGGCGAGTTGCTCGTCGTCGCTGAGTTGTTGGTGGGTGGTGGAGGCGGGGTGGATAATGAGAGTCTTGGCGTCACCTACGTTGGCCAGGTTGGAAGCAAGCTTGAGCGCGTCGACGAATGCAGAACCAGCGGCGGCGTCGCCCTTGATGCCGAACGAGAGCACACCACCGAAGCCGCGCTTGAGGTACTTCTTGGCAATCTCGTGCGAAGGGTGCGAGGCGAGACCGGGGTAGGAGACCCATGAGACTCGGGGGTTGGACTCCAGCCAGGTGGCGAGAGCGAGGGCGTTGTCAGCGTGGCGCTGAGCGCGGAGCGACAGAGTCTCGAGACCCTGGATCAACTGGAAAGCACCGAAGGGGTTGAGGGCTGGGCCAAGGTCACGGAGAAGCACGACACGGACGTAGATGGCAAAGGTGATGGCGCCGAAGGTGTCCCAGAACTTGAGACCGTGGTAACCCTCGGAGGGCTCTGTGAATTGAGGGAACTTGCCGCTCTTCTTCCAGTCGAACTCTGAAAGACGACAGGCGAAGGAGTCAGTTGGAGACGCGTCTGAGCGAATCCGTACGCGAATGCTACTCACTGCCAGCGTCAACAACAACACCGGCGATGGTGGTACCGTGACCGCCGATCCACTGGAGAACAGATTGTGTCAGATCGCGCGTTCTGACCAGAAGACGCGTCAACGCATGAAACTCACCTTGGTGGCGGAGTGGACGACGATGTCGGCGCCGTGGTCGATGGGGCGGACGAAGTAACCTGTTCGTGAAAATCCTTTTCAGCATGATGAAACGTCGTGGGCTTTGTTGTTTGAAGTACTCACCACCGGCACCGAAAGTCTGTCAGTGGGTCAAATATGCGGTATCATCACAAAAGGCAATTAGCACGCGCGTCCGCAATGAGTGGCATTCCGAATATCAGCTTACGTTGTCGACACTGTAATGAAGGTACAATGAGAATCAGAAGATGATTTGACGCGTCTTTTAGAGCATGCAAAGTCGAACTCACACAAGGGGGATGCCGGCATCGTGGGCGACCTTGGCGATGGCCTATGACAGAGTCAAAGAGTTAGAAAATGGTGAGAACAGTCGCGCGACCAGCGCTCAGGCAGGCTTGGCTCACCTCGATGTCGAGAACCGAGTACTTGGGGTTGGCGATGGACTCGATGTAGATGGCCTTGGTCTTCTCGTCAATCTGTTGCGCACGCATATATGTATAAATGCGGTCAGTTATGCACGCCCTTGTCACACTTTGACAGAGCAAGCTATCCGGCACGCACAGCCTTGGCAAAGTCCTCGGGCTTCAGGGTGGGCACAAACTTGGTGGTGACGCCCCATCGAGGGAAGAGGACCTAAGATGAATGCAGCGTGTGAGCACAATCGATTTTTGCGTAATCAGCATAGATCTCACTCACTTTCAGCTGGTTGTACGTGCCTCCGTAGAGGTAGGAAGAGGCGACGATGTTGTCACCGTTGCCAGCCAGGGAGAGGAGGGCAAGGGCCTGGGCGGATTGGCCGGACGCGGCAGCGACGGCGGCGACACCTCCCTCGAGGGCAGCAATTCGCTTCTCGAACACATCGTTGGTGGGGTTCATGAGACGCGAGTAGCTGCGAGTCAGGGAGGAGGATGTCAGGATCCTGACGCGTCCAGATGACCCGAGGTGGTAAATTCTCACATGTTGCCAAAGGCGCGGAGGCCGAAGAGGTCAGCACCATGGGCGGAGTTGTTGAACACGAAGGAGCTGTGGATCATCATGCGAGCGACGCGTTCAATCAGTCTCGCTGCTTCGTTCTACAGGCCTGCAGCTCAGTAGGGGAAGCTCACGTAGAGGCGAAGATGGGGACGGCGCGGGCGTTGGATCCCGGGTCAGGCTCTTGGCCGGCGTGCAGCTGTGGTCAAGTGCAGAGAGGTGAGCTTCAGGCTCGCTCGTCTCACAAGTGGCAGAGGGCCATCTCAGGACCACCACCTACCTGGAGAGTGTCAAAGTTGGAAGCCATTGTGTACAGTTGATGCAGGGAAGTTCTAGAGACGAGAAAGGGCAGGCAATGCAGAGATGGTGGATGGGTGCGCATACATCCTCACAGTTTCTGCCTGGCATTATATACCTGGCCCTGCCGCCTCATCAAGGGTGCGTGCTCACTTCCGCTGTTTCTATGGTTCCACACACAACATGCTGCGTCCAATACAAAGCCGCTGTTCGCTGAGCTAGTTGATGATACAAAGTGTGGGTCTCTTTGCTGCTAGAAACCAGGCACTTAGAATCCACCGCTGTCCACTTGACCAACGCTCCTCTTCTGGCGTGCTGTGTCGACTTGCAAGCTGTGAGAAGAGGGTGGGCATCAACAATGAAGCGAGTTTGAGAAGAAAGTCGAGCGATGGCGTGCTCGACCGACACAGCTCGTGCGACCGTGCGCAGAGCCCTTCGATTGAGAGTCGGCCTCTAAAACATGGGCAACCCACGTGTGCTGACTCGGCCGACATGTCAGGCGCAGAATAACGGGAGATTCGGCCCGAGGAGGTCGTATGCAGCCAAAGCGTGCTCCTCGTTCTCTCACAACATAGCACACTCTGGCTGTAATAATGAATATAGAATGACAAACGCTACGGTACAGCATATCCCTGATCACTTCATTAAAACACGCCTGTTGTATGCTTTATAATCATTTATGCCGCTAATGTTTCCATTTCTGCCAGGACCCGTGGCAGCAGTGGTAGCTCATTGTGCTTATAATTCGACATCTCACCAATTTTGGTGGGAGTCCCTATACGGAGACGCAACGGTCGCGAGTTCGATCCTCGCCGGGTCCAGTACCATTTTGCCCTTCCCTCGACTCCAACTTCAACACTTTGCCCTTCTTTGTTCGGGGTATGGATGGACGTTTTGACACCAGGAAATAGACAGTGAGGATCGCTGTTCGGATCCGCCCGGTGAGATCTGTGTTGAGTGATGATCTGCTGCTTGTTGAGTAGGATGATCGTCAGGGCCGGCGCAGGTGAAGCACAGAAAACAAGCAGGGGAGGAGGACGCACTTCAACTCTACAAGCACGGCTCTTTATACCAGCCCAACAAGCACAACTGTGTCTCTGCAAAGGCCGCTCCTGCTCGGCGCGGGACCGAGGACTGCCCGTCCGCCCAGTGCTCTCCCTCTGCCTTCACCCTGCTCTGTTCTGAGACTTGCCGCGGGGAGGGGAGGGCTCATCTCATCTCTCATCTGGAGAAACTCATCCTCCGGCAAAACAGGCCAAATGGATCTTCCACAACTGTGCTGCTGGACGGGGGGCAGGATGCGCAGACAAACGTCAAGACGCTCCTCTCACATCCATGTCAAGTGAGCCAAAGCTGATGTGACGATTGCAAAGTGGAACGAGAGCGGGAGCAAACCAGAAAACTAGGCTGAGGAACCACAGGCAGGACACAACAGATGCGAATGGATAAGAACTGCGCAAAGCGGCGCGATGAGTGTATGTGTGTTGCATGTATCTTCGTGCATGCATCGGCTCTGCAAACTATCTGCGAGTCATGTTCAGCTTCATCAGCCCGACCACTGGATAGTGTTGAGATCGATGCCCTGTGAACAGAATTTAGAGTCAGTCTCGAGTCTGCTTTTGCGACCAGATCCACTGGGCACTCACCTCCTGGACCCTGATCATTGGCAAATACGAGGGAGAGGACAGTCAGAAGCATTCCCAAGCACGCATATCCCTGTGCAGCACTCACATCTCCCACAGCGGCGACATGTCTCTCAGCTTGTTGACCACCTTGACAATCTTCTCTGCAACATAGTCGACTTCCTCCTCAGTCGTGAAGCGACCGATACCGAAACGCAGACTCGAGTGTGCGTTCTCGTCATCCAATCCCAGCGCTCTCAGCACGTAACTTGGCTCGAGCGACGCCGAAGTGCAGGCTGATCCGGAAGACAGGGCCACATCCTTGAGCGCCATCAGCAGAGACTCGCCCTCCACATACTGGAAACTCAGGTTGGTGCAGCCTGGGTAACGCCGGTCAGGGTCGCCGTTGAACAGCACGTGGCTTATCTGCGAAGTGACCGAGTCGGTCAGACGCTTCGACAGGCGGCTGATGTGTGCGTGGTCGTACTGGAAAAGGATCAAGCGTAGAGGCGGGTGAGCAACTGATTTGAGCGCATACATCTTAGCAACTGGGGCAGAAGGACACTCACAGGCATCTCCTGCTTCGCCAACCGGGCTGCCTCGCCCATACCCACAATCAGAGCGGGAGCCAAGGTACCACTCCTGAGACCACGCTCCTGTCCTCCTCCGTTGATGATGGGGTCCAGACGAACCCTCGGCCGCCTTCGAATGTAGCATGCGCCCAAGCCCTTAGGTCCGTACAGCTTGTGACTGGAGATACTTAGCAGATCTATGCCCAGCTCGTTGACGTCAATGTCGATCTTTCCGACGGCTTGGGCAGCATCGGTGTGGAAGAAGGGCTTGCTATTCTTGCCGCCGCAGATCTCGGCGCCCTTGGTGCGGAGAAGCTCGCCAATCTCCTTGATGGGTTGAATCACACCAATCTCGTTATTCACAGTCATGATGGAGACAAGAGCGGTGGTAGGCCGGAGTGCGGCCTCGAGCTCCTTCAGGTCGATGAGGCCGTTTGAGCCGACGGACAAGTAGGTGATCTCGAATCCTTCCTCGCTGAGTCGACGGCAGGAGTCGAGCACGCACTTGTGTTCGGTCTGGGTTGTGATGATGTGGTTCTTTTTGGCCTTGTAGAAGCGAGCGACACCCTTGATCGCCATGTTGTTGGACTCAGTGGCACCGGAGGTGAAGATGATCTCCTTCGGATCGGCGCCAATCAGATCTGCGATGTGCTTGCGCGCATCTTCGACGGCGGCTTCGGACTCCCAGCCATAGGCGTGCGTTCTCGAATGTGGGTTGCCATATTGGTTGGTCATGTATGGCATCATGGCATCGAGCACCCGAGGATCGACTGGGGTCGTTGCCTGTGCGTCGAGATAGATTGGTCTCTGTGCAGTTCCGATCTTGGGCATCGAAGAGAGCACATCGTTGAGGATCTTGCCACTTCCTACCGAGCTTCCCCGACCTGCTGTGATACTGGGCTGTTCGACGTCGACAACCGTGGCCATGTGAGCTGGAGATGTCGGGTTGGCATAACCTCGTCTTTGCTGCTGAGTCGCTGCCGTGACCGTGGCGGCTCCAGCTGGAAGCAGAGGCAGCGACGCTGCAGCCAAGCTCGACGATGAGCTGCTGGCTGCCACTGCCGCTCGAGCTGATGATGATCGCAATGTGTTCAGCATAGCTTGACTTGAATCTTGTGCGTCGAGATTGGAAGTATGAACAACGAGGTTGTGTCGTCTGCGGAAGGAACTTGTTCTGGCTCGCCACAAAATTGGCAGCTGAGCTTACATATGACTTGGACCGGCGATTGGGCTATGTTGATTCACACTCGGCCGAGTAACTGAACGCGTTTGCGGTCCAAACATAAACGCGCCTCGACCAAAGTGTTGCTCTCTCTCGCGCTTCCCAACCAGATCGACACCTTCAAAGAAACTTCAACAATGTCCGCACCCGGCCAGCAGATCAGCGCAGCCAAGGAGAGACACTATGCTCATCTCGCCGCCCGTCTCGCGGCCCTGAACCAGACCCTGAACAGCATCCACACCCAGGTCGAGATCGCGGCACACGATGCTCAACTCTTGCGCACGCTAGGAACAAATCAGGCCGCCTTGTGAGCAAGAATTGCCCCAGGCAGCAAGTGCGAAGGACTTCATTCTGACAATTGTATTGCCTCTGTAGATTCATGGCCGCCCAGCACCAAGTGGAAGGCGAGCCGGTCCTCGAAGAATCTGAAGAATCTTGATCGGGACGACATCGAACCAGGACTTGAATCTCAGGAACTCCCTCCTTCATTCGACGGACACCCTCGTACGCTGAGCGGCCCGAAATGCTTTGCATCGAATTACTCAAGTACATGCCTCTGCCTGTTCACCTAAACGACACGTCGGCCCGAGACGATTGATGTCATTAGGGAACGGACGGAGCGAGGATCGAGCCCGTCCAAAATGCTGCACAACGCCACCGGACGCCCCCTCGACCTCGACTGTGCTACGATTCGGCCCTGGCATGTAGGATGGCGATACTCTTGCCTCAAGTCTGTAAAGCCCGCACAGATCTCATGCTCACTCCTGGGTCTCGCGATCATCGTTGAGTGCTAAGCAATGTTTTCGAAGCAAGTTTTGCATATGTACAAGTATTGGAATACAAGGCCATGGGGCAAAACACAAACGTGTGTAGGAAGATAGTTCGAGCATCCTCGGTCTGTGAATTGATAAGCCAGGAATCATTGGTGGGCACTTGGGACAGTGACGATATGCAGGGAGGGCAGACGTGATGGTGACTGAGACGTTCGAAACTGGTGTAGACCAGGGCATTCGGTTGTGCAGCAACCTCGCTAGGAGTATCCGCCTTGGCCCTCCTCCAGCGCATCCGCCGCAGCTGCTTCAAGCAGCTCAAGATCCCAGACTTCGCCGCCAACAAAGTCTCGAGTGAGTTCGGAGCTCAGGGCCACAATCTCGGCCGCTAGCAGCGCCAAAGAGTGGTCGCTGGCAAATAAGGTGATCGTAAGCGAAAAGATCGTGTGTGATATGTCATAAAGAAGATACTCACCTGCCGTGGTTCTCAAGCCACTCGCGTACCGGGGTCACCCATACCTCGGCATATCGATGCATGACGACATCTTCAGCTTCGACCAGTCGCTCCTCGACTACCCTCAATGCCTTCAAAACCTCACTGAGCCCAGCACGGAAGATGCTCAGCACATCGTCTCGGACCTTGTCGCACAAAGCCCAGGAGCGGTGGAGCGGCAAGGTCAGTGCGCGGCGGTACGAAGCCCGCAAGATGGTAAGCGGAGTATCAAGCTCTGGCTCGTCCCTCATGGCAGGAATCTTGCCCCGGCTACCCGCCGCCGAGCCTGCGACTCCACCAGTCCCACTGCCCACATGTCCATTATAATCGACACTGCCCATGCCTGATGCAGACAGGCCCGAAGCTCGACGCGGTGCAGCAAGCGAGCCCGACAGTGAGGAGGACATGGCGGGCGAGGAGAGCACACCCACCGCAGAGGGAGGCGGAGATCCAATCGCGTCCGATGAACCAGGTCGCCGGAATGTTTGGGGGCCGCCCATGCTAGCCACACTCCCTGCAATCGTCATGGGGATAGCCCCGTGCGGGCTGCCGGCTACGCCTGCCAAGGTCGGATTTGAGTCGGGTGAGGTGCTTCGCAATGTCGGAGTTCCCGCGCCCATATAAGCGGCCGCTGTGATAGCTCCATCCAAGTTTTGGTGTGCTGCGGGTCCGCCAGCGCCGTTCCCCCCACCGTTCGCGCTGAGATTGGAGACGGGGCTCACCGCGCGGGGTCCACCTCCCGCCAAGTCTGCGACCGAAGACGACGACGCGCCTGGACCTCCCAGACCGAGACTCATGCCCATGCTGAATACGCCGCTTGCGATGCTTCCGCTAGGAGAGGTAGCTCTGGGAGGCAACGCATGAGATGCCGTAGGAGCCGGCGGCGAAGCGGGCTCGATAGCACACTGAGCGACCAGACTCCGACAAAGCACGCTGAAGGTCCAGTCGGACTCGACATTGTGTTCGCCCTGCGTCGTCCGCCAGTCATATGCGTACGCGAACAAGAACTGCAGCGCGGCCAAGTGTGCCTCCCGGGATGTCTTGTTCTGCGGAGCCGGAAGTGCTGATGGCGCTGTTGCAATCGTTGGTGAAACGGGCACAGGCTCGTCCGTGTCTAGTGCAGACTGCTGTGAGGCTGTCGAAGCTGATGCAAGAGCCAGAGCCGCGGCCGAAGGTTCCAATGGTTTGGCAGGCTCCCAAGCCAAGATTTCTCCAATCTCTCCAAATTCATCCACGTAGCCATCGAGGTAGCGACCCTCATCCCACTTCTCCTCTTCGCGCAGCTTTGCAATCTTGCGCCTCTTGCTCCACGCCATCTTCCGGACATCTTGTTGCAGCTCGTGGACGCGACTTCGGACATAGGATGGGGACGCGGTTCCGGCTGCAGACGCGATATTCGAGCCGCCTTCGAGGGCACTGCTCAGGGTACTGGAAGAGATTGATGGGGAGCTGGTTCCAAGTGGATCCGCCGGATTGGGCAAGAAGGCTCCAGTGCAAGCACCGCGAAATCCGTACGAGTAGAGCTTGCCCGGGGAGGGCGTCGCAGCTACCGCTGAAGAAGCTGATGAGAGTGCATCCCGTCCCACTGAATGCGCGCCAGACGTCGATGGTAGCATGTCCATCTCGGCGAGGGCCGTGTTATGCGAAGACGAAGATGTGGTGCTGGCCTCCGCTGGTGATTGAGACGAGACAGTTGCAGCTCATCAGCATGATTTCTACATGACGATGTGCAATGAACACTCACAGGAATGTTTGACATGGGAGAGACTGGAATGATAATCTGTCGTGCTGTGAATATTGCTGGTGGTCCTATCTGCCGCGGAGCTGTCCTCGCCAGCTATGATGAGCGGTGGTTGCCCCTCGGCGCGTCTTCGCTCGTTTTCATTCTTGATGCCGAGCGCTATGAGCTCGTCTGCAGCTTGGCGCACATCCGAGTCCTCAGTCGCGTGCTCTGCCGATGTTGCAGGCGCGCCAAGAGACCGCGCACTGCTGCTCTGTGTGTCAAAAGCGGCAGCTTGCTCGCCACTGACGAGGTGGGCCACGTCGGAAGCTTGCACATATCCCTGTTGCGGGTCGTGAGTTTCAAAAGGGCTAATTGGAGTTCCTGCGCCGCTTCCGTCGAGAAAGTCGGAGCCGAAAGGAATGTCTGGGTGAATCGAGGGCTGGAGCAGAGACAGATCGTGAATGTGGACGCCTGGCTGCGTCTTGCGCAAAGTGACGATCAGGGCCGATGTCGCCGGGTCGCGATGGAGCACCGGAGAATGGACTGGCATGGGCAGGAAGAGCGGGAGGAAGTAGGGGTCGCGGCCCATTTTGGGGCAGGTGAACCCGAACACCTGTCCATCGGAGACGACTGTGGGTTGGGAGTTGGGCGGGGCCAGCGGACAGTGAATGCGGATCTGGATGGTGTGGTCGTCCTGGCTGAGGTTGTAGGATGGCACAGTTGTGCCCGGCCCAGGCGAGGTCGCCATCGTGCAGCACCTTCTGAAGTCACAGGTCGGTTGTAAATGTCCGCCTTGAGTGCGATGCGCAGAGAGTAGGACGGACCAGGCAGGTAGGACCAGGAATTCAAAATTTGACTCTAACCCAGATTTGGAAGGAGCTGAAGTAAGGCGAACCTGTTTGGCCTGTAGGTCGTGCACCCCAGTGTTGCTGGCAGAGCCAAGCAGGCAGTGGCCTGGTCGCGTGAATGGTGGTGTGTCGTGGAGATGGGATAGATGGATGGTGGGTCGTCCTTTTGCTATGGAGCTCGACTCGACTTAGCGGGAGACTATCCAACCGTTTCCTCCTCGCTTGCAACTCTGGATTCCCTTTTGGATCCTTTGCGCTATTTGCCCAGTGGCAGGTTGATACTCAAGCTTAATTGAGGACTTCAACTGTCTGGTCTAGGGTGCGCTGCTATCAGCGGACCTCTGTACGTAGTTGAGCGAGAGACTGCACTGAGGGTGATGGTGATGCTGAGCAAGGACTCTGTGGAGGAGCATCGAGGAGAGCGGCGAGCTTGATTGAGCTTTGACCTCAATCCCCAAATTTTGGGGAACGATGGATGGGTGGCCAAATCTCTCGAGCACCGCAACGACCACCTCCAACAACCAAACGCTTGATCCAATAGTGTGTGTCTGTGAAGCAGGCTCAGAGCTCTGAGGGGGAAGAGCCAGTCCGCACGATTATCTGGTCCGTTGTAGTCAAAGAGAGAGCAACACTATGACTGGCACTGCTGGTGGCTCATCCTCTGCCAGTGGGGTCAAACGACCTCGCACCGGTGATGAAGGTCATGAGGATCAGAGACACGCTCCTCAGGCTCGAAGATCCTTTCACGACGCTCCCACGGCGGCCAAACCACCCACCTCTGGCACCTACGTTGGCGACTTCGAAGGCGAGATTAGCGCTGCCGATTACGACCCTTCCATGGATGCCGACCAAGCTAAACGAGAGCAACCTCAAAACATACTCGGAATCTCACCATCTGGCAAGAACAAATCTGAAACGGTCGCGGCGGGCCCGACGGGTCCAAATGATGGAAAAAATGGAGCGCAAGGCGAGGACGACGACGACGAGTGGGAAGAGGTCGAAGTCGAAGATGAGGACGATATCGATGACATGTTTGCCATCCCAGACGAGACACCCAAGAAGAAGACGATTCGCAGACGCAAGCAACGTCCAGGGACAAGCCCGGACGGGGCAGCAGCCACGGGCACCAATCCATCTGGTGCGACTGGCATCGCCGCAAACACAAAGCATGACCACGACGACCCAGAAGGCTATTACCGCGTTGTCCTGGGTGAACGGATTGGTGAGGACGGCAAAGGCAGTTCCAGCAATCCGCAGAGGTACCTCGTCTTTGCCAATCTGGGCAAGGGAATGTTCTCCTCCGTGGTCCGGGCGAAAGACTCTCAGCAGGGTGATCGAGAGGTGGCGATCAAGATTGTGAGAAGCCAGGAGACAATGTGAGTGGTGAGACACAGGAATGCTTTCCCGAGGCCCGCCCGGCTCGAGCTCGCCTCCGAATTGATCATGCTGAACCATCGTCCGTCGACACAGGTACAAGGCCGGTCTCAAGGAGATTTCCATTCTCAACAAGCTGCGATCGATGGACCCAGAAGATAAGAAGCATTTAGTCCGACTGGAAGGCCACTTCATGTACCGTGGCCACTTATGTATGGTCTTTGAATCCCTCAGGTGAGGAATTTGCTTGTTTTGAACCTAGGCTTCCAGCGCCACTGACTTGACTTACTTCCATATGGCCTCTAATCTTGCAGCATGAACCTTCGGGAAGTGGTAAAACGCTTTGGAAAGGACATCGGTCTCAACATCCGCGCCGTTCGCGCCTACGCCCATCAGCTCTTCCAGGCGCTCAGCTTAATGAAGAAGGCCAACATCATGCATGCTGACATCAAACCAGATAACATCCTGGTCAACAACGCCAAGTCTCACGTCAAGCTCTGCGACTTGGGCTCGGCAAGCGATGTCAGCGAAGGCGAGATCACACCGTATCTCGTCAGTCGCTTCTACCGCGCTCCTGAAATCAGTTGAGTCCCTCCAATTTTCCCTTAGTTTGACTCTCTCAGAGGCTGATTGACGGATTTTTTTGCAATCCAACAGTTCTCGGTCTACCATACGACACGGCGCTTGACACTTGGTCGATCGGATGCACCCTGTGTGAGCTCTACACGGGCAAAATTCTCTTCCCTGGTCGTTCCAACAATCAGATGCTCCTCCTCATCCAGGAGCTCCGCGGCAAGTTCACCACCAAGATGATCCGCAAGGCCAAGTTTTCCGAACAGCATTTCGACGACACGAATGCATTTCTCAGCTTTGAAAAGGACCGGACCACTGGCCAGGTGAGGGTTCATTCTGCTCACTTCAAAGTGCCACACTTGCGCGCCACTCACGGTCAAACTGACCTCCCTCTCCACTCCGTTTTCTCCCCATCGATGTTGACCTGTGAAATCAGGACATTATCAGAAGAGTCGTGCTGAGCAAGCCGACAGAAGATCTACGAGCTCGGCTACTGCCACCTCACATCGCCAAACAGATGCGAGAGACAGAACTCAAGATGACTCAAAACTTTATCGACCTGCTCAACCGCACACTAGAACTGGACCCAGCAAAACGCATCACACCCAAGGAAGCACTGATGCATCCCTTCCTAGTGTAGAGATACTTTCAGTTTGCAGCAAACGTCACCGTTCACGCCGAGGAAAGTGCTTCTTCTGACATGCGTGTATGTCTGTTGGAAAAGTTCTAAAAAGTGATGATATCGCATTCACGAATGAAATCTAGACGTCGCAATCTACAGTTCGAAACAGATTTGACCCTTCCCTTACAGATCGAGCGCCTTGCGCCCATCCTGGTTCAGGCCAGCTTCCAACTCCCTCAATCTGATAGCCACCGCCTCTGCGTGAGCATCGAGACCCTCGCACTGGGCGAGGTGGACGACATGGGGGCCGAGAGCGCGAAGACCGTCGGCAGTAAGAGATTGAGACGTGATGTGCTTCTCGAAGGTCGAGGTCGAGACGCCCGAGTACTGTCTAGCGAAGCCGTAGGTGGGCAGGGTGTGGTTGGTACCCGAAGCATAGTCTCCACAGCTGGGTTGTTTAGAGCATGTAGTCAGTACAGACTATTGCATACTAAGGCAACGGATTCGTAAGCACTCACCTTTCGGGACTCCAAGGGCCAACGAAGACGCTTCCCGCGTTGACAACGTCCTTCACAAGCGCCTCCGCATCTTGAACTTGCAGAATCAAGTGCTCGGGCGCGTACTCGTTGCTCCATCGGATCGCCTCCTCTCTGTTCTTCACCAGCACCGTGACGCTCTTCTCAATCGCCTTGCGGATTACATTGCATCTCGGCAATGCCCGCGCCTGACGGTCCACCTCCTTCTCAATCTGTTCCAACCGAGCAGGAGTGAGCGAGATGCCGACAAGTACGACTTGCGAGTCGGGACCGTGCTCGGCTTGGGAGAGCAAGTCGGCAGCTACAAAGCTGGGCGGTGCATGCTCATCGGCGATCACGAGCACCTCGGACGGGCCAGCTGGCATGTCGATGGAGACTTGAGCGTCCACCTCGTTTTGGACGCACATCTTGGCCGCTGTGACAAATTGGTTGCCTGGGCCCGCAATTTTGTCGACCTTGGGCACAGTCTGGGTTCCGTATGCCAACGCGGCCACCGCTTGGGCTCCTCCTGCGAGCAACACAACCGAGGCTCCGACCAGCGAGGCGACGTACAGTACTTCGGGCGCGACGGAGCCGTCAGGGCGTGGCGGTGTAGCGAGCACAATGGTCGGGCATCCAGCCACTTGTGCTGGAATACCCAGCATGAGCGCTGTCGACGGTAGCACAGCCGTTCCACCTGGAACATAGAGACCAACGCGTTGGATGGGTCGAGAGAAGCGTCGGCACAGAATGCCCGGCATGGTCTCCATCTCCAACACGGCCGCTTCCTCTTCGTCCACCTTCTGGTTCGCATTCTCCTTCGCCTGCTCTCCGCCAGCAAGGCCCGCTTCCTTCGCGGACCGGTTGCCCGTGGTGACCTTTTGAGCTTTGTGGAAAGCATAGATGTTGCTGTATGCTACATCGATGGCCTTGCGGACCTCTGGCTTCATGCCCTTCAGTCGGTCAGGGGTGTCGAATGGAGGCAGCATCGTCACTTTGCCATCGGCGAGCTCGGCCCGGTCAAATTTGCGGGTGAGCTCGATGAGCGCTGCATCTCCTCTTGCTTTCACGTCGGCCAAGATGGGCTGGACGATGGAGAGAATAGAGGACGAGCCGATGGCGGGCCGTTGTTGGAGTTTGGTGCGTTCTTCAGGGGAGAGATTGTCTGCAGTGTATGAGGTGATCTTAATTGGCGCGCTCTCGTCCACGGCCGGTTGTGCCGGGGTGGGTGCCTTGAGAATCGGGGCAGCCTCAGTCGCGCTTGCTTTGGCCACGGGTGCAGGAACCACGAACTGGGCCTTGGCATCGCCTTTTCTCCTGCTGACTTTGCGAGACTTGGCATCCAGGCTACGCTCGATGTCCTCCAACCCAACTCCCGCACGGACGCAGCGTACGAGGGCAAAGTAGAGCAGGTCAGCGGCCTCGAACGCGACGTGCTGAGGATCCTTGTCATCGGCCTCGATGAGCTCAGCCGTCTCCTCACGGAGTTTGGCAGCGAGTAAGTCTGGCTCGCGGAAGAGACGTTGGGTGTAGCTTCCTTCGGGGGCGTCCTTGGCGCGGGCCTGGAGCGTCTCCTCTAATTTGGCAAGACCTTCACGAGCACCAAAGCAGCTGGTCCGTGTCTTGGCGAGATGACAGAAACCAGTGCCGACCCGCTGCCGCACCGTGATTTCCACAGCATCGGAATCGCAGTCGACGCGAACGCGGACGACTTCCTGGGTAGCGCCGGAGGTTGCACCCTTGCGCCAGAGGCCGCGAGAGCGTGATTGATACGTAGCCTCTCCCGTGAGCAGGCAGGCCCGCAGACTGGGCAGAGAGGAGTAGACGAGACCGAGCGAGGAGGACGAAGGAGCAGCTACGACGAGGGTGGGAAAGAGGCCGTCTGTTCGGTCCGAGGTGAGGGGTGCAAAGAAGGCGGACACAAAGTCGAGCGACGTGCTTGGGGACGCTGGTGGTTCGTCGGAGTCGGCGACGTGGAGATGATTGTATGAGACGACGAGAGTGGCGGAGTGGGAGGCTACAAACTTTACATCGTCCAGAGATGGTGATGGGTTGGAAGAGGCGACGTAGACTGGTTTCCCGGAGTTCTTGACATCGAGAAGTGCAGTGTACTGGTCGATGATTTGAGCCGACTGAGCATCGCTGATGGCCAGTCCTTCTGGGAGAGTGAGGTACACGCCCGCAATGTCGTGAGCAAGGTCTTGCAGGAGTGTGGATGTGTCGGGAGTGATGGTGAGGACGATGCGGTCGGCAGGTAAGCCTAGCTGATTGATGACCGCGTCTGGATTATCGGAGAGGATAGCTTCTGCGCCATTGTTGAGGAGGGTGAGAGCCGAGGCTGGGTCGATGGTTGATGTCCCCGATGGGAGCTGCACAATGTAGGATGGAGGCAGGCTCTTGGGAGAGGCTGACGAGACCGCTTGGAGCGGAAGCAAGAGCGGGATCGAGGTCCGCCCGATGGCCCTCCAGAGTGGAGAGTCTGCCGAGGGCAGCGAGGAGGCTCCCTCCGATGCGATAGCAGGCAGCAGCGAGGCAGTGCTCAATACCATGTCGAACCTATCTCTGACAAGCAACAGTCGTGGTGGACGTGACCTTCTCACCAGTCAATGACTCGGCGACCAACTCAACATTCTTCTCAAAAAAACAGCGCTTACAAATCAGCGGGGGGCTCATTTATCCGAAAATTGGCATTCTTCGCGCGTTCACTCGGCCGACAACTGTATCGGCCGAATGACGGCCCACAATTTTGGACGCTGCATTGATTTTTGGGAACGGGTTATGAGTCCGTCAACATCATCGAGGTGAGATCGCACTGAGCCTTCCATCATCATTCCCATGGCTTCATCATCCTCAAGCAGAACAGCTGTGCCAACGAGTGGCAGTCGCACGCTCACGGTCAACGCCACTGCCGCTCCGGATGACGGCAACCGGCAAGAACAAGCCGTGCTCCGCCTCCGAGGCTTCCCCACCAACACGACTGTTGCCGCCGGGCCTGCTGCCTCGTCATCATCTTCGCGGCGGAGGAGAGTAGTCTGGGCCGAAGACACTGTGGACAACGAAGGCATGGGCAAGAAGAGCAGCAAAAGTGAGTCTGACCCTCCCGATCGATCCTGCTCCTCGTTGCCCACTCACTTTGGACTTGTCCTTGCTCGCAGTTTGCTGCATCTACCACAAACCCAGAGCGTTTGACGAATCTGACAGCGACGAATCATCGTCCGGCGGCGATGACGACGACAGCAATTCTTCAGATGCGTCTTCCGACTCCGCCGCTTCGCTATCTCCCCCCGACTCTGACGACGAAGAGCACGGTCCAGGTTGCGCCTCACACCACCACGCCAAGCCAGCAGTCTCCTTCCCCTTCAAGCATGGCAAACATCCCAATGCGAAGAAGATGACAAAGAAGAAATCGAAGAAAAGCTCGACCCGCGGCAGCGGGAGTCGGACGCACACCATCACTCAAACAGCCGAGGCCAGAGATGAGGCAGAAGAGGAGGAGCACGCTCAAGACGATGTTGACAAACGACCCAGGAGGCCGAACAAGTACGAAAAGGGCACCCTCTGAGGGTTGAAAAGTCATTCGAATTGTGTCACGTCTCAAATTGCATCTTCCATATCCGCATCACTGTCGTCGTCCCCGCCTTCCTCCTCCAGGTCCTCCTCCATCACTGCCTGTTCCTCAGCACCTGCCCCGCTCTCATCTGGCGCCAACAACGCATCGAGATCTTCAGTGCCCACCCTCGTCTTCCAGTCGTACCGGATCCCGTTCTCATCTGTCGCCGCGGCAAGATGGAACCAGGTTCGCAATGCGCGGAGCGATTGCCTGTCATGTTGCTTCTGTATTCTACGTAATCTTGATGTCTGTGCTCGGTTCAGCTGTGTCGGTATGCTGCCGCCGTCTTTGATATGTTGGAACTCGGGTAATAATACCGGTAGTGCAGCTTGAAGGAACGTCGCCTCTTCGGCTGAGACGGTGTCGTCCGGTCTTGTTCTGAGCAGGTTGTACAGGTAGTTGAGATGTTGACCTACCGCGGCTGGATCTTCTGTCGGCGCTGGCCCGCCAGCTTCCGCAGATGCCTCACTCTTCACACGCCCTTCCCCTTTGATCGGTGCTTGCGCTGGGCCCGGCTTGCCCTCGTCTTGACCGTTGCTCTGCACCACCATGCCTGGAAGTGGTTCGAAAGGGTGGACCACCAGGAAGGGCAGCTTGTTTCCCGTTCGATCTGATGGTGTCGACGAGCCTTGCGCTTGGTTCCCCGCCCTGGGTGCAGCGACCGCCACGTCTGAGAACCGTAGACGACCAACATTGGCGGGCAATTGGTGGGGCTTCGCTCGGATTGCATCTCTGGCTTCGTTGGGTTGATCTGCCGAGGTGGGAGAAAAGAGATTGGCAGTGTTGGCCTCTCTTCGCAGACTAGCCTCGAGCGCGTTTAGCTGGGAAGAGTAGAAGGCTGTCTGAGGTGAAGTGAGAGAGGAAGACAGGAAGACGAGATGGGAGAGTAGACCTGATAATCTCGAGAGAAGCTGTGGCCTGTGGAAGGATGATCAGTCATCTCTCATAGCGGGTCGCGCAGAACAAGAGTGAAGGAGAACCTACCATTGCATGACTACGCCTTCGCCTCCCATCAAGAGCTCTCCTTGAAGTTCTTCGAGACTGCAGAGCAACTGCCAACTTCGTTTCTGTAAGGAGACGAGCTGATCAAAAGGGATGGATGCGCGAGGCAGGCCTTTCGCTGATTTGGAAGCAGAGGAGGAGAGATGAGCGGGACCATTGCCCATGTTCACTCCAGTAGTCGCACCGGAAGAGCTGATCCGCTTAGACATGGTGCTCTCTGTATATGCGTGTGTACACGAGTGTAGTGATATGGTCGATGTCGATGTTGAGAGCTTGAGGGAGACGAGTGAGAGCAGTTCCTTCTTACCATCAACCATCACTGTCCTCTTCACCTCGCTCACTTCCGTGACTGGAAGAGAAGGGCAGATAAGATGGCATCGAACCCGGGCCACCATCATCATCACCACCAGCACAGACCATCCTTCTCCTCCGCCGGCCCCCCTTCGTCTCTTTCCTCGTCTGCCCCGCGCGATCCTGTGACGTCCACCGTCAGTGGAGCTTTCACCGAGGCCCTGGCACACACCCGAGCCTACCTACACCCTTTCGCAACAGCAGCAGCCAACACAACCTCCTCCACCGCCAACGCAGCAGCAGCCGCCGTTAGCTCCTTCACCTCTGGCATCGCGGCCGCCCCATCTGCGATCGCCTCCTCCGCCTCCGCCATGGCCGACCCTTCCGTCACGGCTCAGGCTGAACACACTCGTATCTTGGCAGATGTTGCACCTCATCTGCTCCGACCTCGGATCCTCAATGCGGCCATAGCCTCAGGTGCAGCCGAGCGAGCCGGACTTGGCTCGTCTTCCGGGTCTCGCACCTTCACCTCAAGAGCCATCCTTGCAGCTCCGACCCAGCTCTCGCTCACCCACCCCGCCCGATCACTCGCCAAGATCAGTGCTGCCATTCGACATGGACCGATCACCTCAAACCAGCTCAGAGTTCTCGAATCGGCAGATCAGATCTTGACAGCTCTGTCCGCCTCTCAGTCTGTCGCCGCTGGCTCCGCCTCCTCATCTTCCCAACATGCCATCGCAGGACTCGGTGGCCCTGCAGGCCTACTCGAAGACTCGGTCGCGTCTTTAGCCTTGGTCGACGATGCAGGCCCAGGTGGGATTGCCTCACAAGTCTCCCTCCTCGACGGATTCAATGCAACCCTGCCCTCCGCTCTCCAAGGCCGGACCCGGAGACGCAAAGCCAGGGCCTCGCATCGGCCCCACATGGGTCTCAAAGCCATGGGAGACAGCGCCAGAGGTCTCCTTACCGACTCTGGTTCCGCGGGAGGAGAACCCACTTCTGCCGCCGAATCGGCCGCTTCGGCCACATTTGAGACCAAGGAAGCTCGGAAAGCTCGGAAAGCGGCACGAGGCGCCAGCTTGGGTAAAGATGCCGCCGCGCCTCTCACGGCCAGCGAGCTGGAGGCTCAAGTAGAGGATATCAGACAAGACAAGGAAAGGCTGAACGTCAGAAGAGTATGTATTGATCTTTCGTCTGAGGAAGGAGCAGTGCGCAAGATTGCTGAAAATGTTGTTTGACGACCTCCCGCAGATGCTTCTGACTGCCGAGATTACCGAGGTTGACACCAAGATTGCGGCCCTTGAAGCAGTGCGGAACGATCTGCACCGAGGTCTGGTCGGCATGCGCGAGGAGGAATTGGAGCTCGACGAAGAGCTCACTGGTGTTTCTGAGCTTTTGGAGATCCAGAGATTGAGAAGTGCGATGCCTGGCGGCGAGAAGGCATCAGTCTCTGCCGGCGTAGGATCCTCCGCTGCAAATGCCATGAACACTGGATCGACTCGCAGAAGAAGGGGTGAGTTGGGTCATCCTTGGGATGATATCGCACAAAATTACTGATCTTGATGTGTTTCTGTCATGCTCGATGTACCGCTCTTCCCAAACAGGTCCTCTGTTCCTGCCTTCGGAGCACGATGACTTGCCGTCCCAGGTGGCATTCATGACCCTTCAGCCTGCCACTCTTGGCGTAAGTCACCACTCTGCCCCGTCCTCCTCAGCCGGACCCATCACAGCCCTCGACTTCTCCGAGCCATACGGAACCCTGGTCTCCGCCTCTGCCGCCACCGACGGCGCTGTGCGCGTCTGGGATCTCAGTACGGGCGAAGAAGTCGGCCGATTGCGGGGACATGGATCCGTTCCGTCTCGCGCGACGGGAGGGTACGACGCAGCCAATGACGACTCTGCGGTGTCGCAGTCGGTGGTCAAGTGTCTGCAAGTTGAGGACGCGCTGTGTGTGACGGGTGGTGCGGATGCCAGCGTGCGGGTCTGGGATTTGAGAAGAGTGGAAGAACATGAGGTTCGTCTCCGAGTGTGGGCCGAGGGCGGACATGCCGACCGAGGTGCTGGAGGAATTCGGCAGGGCGGCGGTGCTGCTGCTGGTGGCGACAACGATGTAGTTGTTCAGGATGAAGATGGCGTCCTGGTCGAGTCCGTGGAGCCCAAGGACGAGTTCGACCCCTGCGTCAGCCGACTGGAGGGGCACAGCAAAGAAGTCACGGCGCTGTACTTTGACGACAACTGCCTTGTTACCGGAGCCTCGGACAAGACGCTTCGACAATGGGATCTCAACACGGGCCAGTGCGTGTTGACGATGGATATCCTCTGGGCCATTTCCAACCCTTCGTCTGCCCAGGCTCTTTCCGGAACGGCCCCGGGCGGCGGCGCGGGCCCGAGACATTCTGCAGCTGCTGATCTGGGGTCGAGCATGATGATGTCTCCCTCGACATCTCCACGCTTCGGCAGACAGTCTCTTGGAGCCTACGACGAGCAGCTGTCGATGTCCATGTCGACGCTCTCAGCATCTGGCGCTGGAGGCATACCGAACTGGGCGGGTGCCTTCTCGTGTCCAACGCCTGCGTACGCGGACGGGTCTTGGGAGATGTATACCGACTTTGTTGGGCCTGGCGCGCTCCAGTTCTGGGGATATGCGCTTGCAAGCGGTAGTGGTGATGGAGCCGTCAGGATGTGGGACAGTGAGTATCTCTTTCTCTGCAAAGGGTCGGATCGATCTTGCACTGATGCTCCAATTCTTTGCTGCATGTAGTGCGAACGGGTCAAGCACACCGGACCCTGTTGGGACACACAGCGCCTGTGACATGTCTTCAGTTTGACGAAACCCATGTCATATCCGGAAGTCTTGACAAGTCTGTCAGAGTGAGTCCTGATTGTTGACTCTCAAATGTCCTTTCCTGGCGTGAGTGCTGACTGACCGCTCCTTCTTCACACAGATATGGGACCTCCGCATGGGTGCGATATCCGACGTAATCAAGTACGAATTCCCCGTCACGGCTCTGCAATTCGACACTCGAAAGATTGTGGTCGCCGCAGGCGAGAATGCTCTCCGAGTGTTCAACCGGACCACATTACAACAGACTCCCCTGATGACCAATGGACACATGGCACCCGCGGAACGATTACGATACATGGATCGATACGCGGTTTCCGGTGGCAAAGACAGTGTGATCAAGGTCTGGGCGCTCTGACCGCCTCTCCCTGCCTGGCTTTTTCCTCCCACCACATTCACATAACGGTTATCATCTCTCTTCTCTTTGATTTCCCACCCCTTCAGTCACTCATCTAGAAAAGTGTACCCACAATCCTTTACCGCTGCATAACCAATCTGACGCATGCACCTCTCGGACACTGGTACCGGAGTTTTTGCGCATAACCTGCATCTGGTCACGGCTACTGCAACGTATGCATCATGCTGCTTTGCATTCGTCAGACTGCATCTACCCGCGATGCATGAAGCGCAAAGGCGGGAGTGACCCAGGCGCCACTGAGACAGAGCGAGGAAAGATTGGAAGAAGATAAGAAGATTGGTGAGAAGAAATCGAAGAAGGAACATGGCAGACCCGCAACACTCACCAAGCACATTGAGCTCCAGCCCAATCCCAGTTCCCAAGTTTCCCACTACATCTGTTGTTTGGACATTCCAATCGGCCTCGAACCTCTCCTGTCTCCAGACTGGGCTCCATCCAAGGCTGTGGTTCGACAAAGTAGCTACTGCATTGCTGATGCTGTGTTTGCTGCGATGCTTGAACGTTTAGCCCAGCTGGCGGCATGCCTCGGCGCAGAGCGGCGAGGTGCGGTGGTAGACGAGCTGTCAATGACGCAGCCGTCTGCATGGGAGGGAGTGATGCTGGAGTGAATGTTGTCGCCGGGGCTGTTGTTGTGGTAGCTGCTGAGCTCGTGCTATTGGTTGGTCTGACGACGGTACTTGCTGGGCCAGCCGGGCTTGATGCATGCGGTGCTACAGAGCTAGGAGCAGGTAGAATCTGGCCCTCGCCGGTGACCTTGGACGCTGGCAAATCGTCCCTGTTGCTGTCTTCTGCTTGTTCCGCTGCGGACTGAGCTCCGTTCCGACTGGTAGAGCCACCAGGGGTGGGGAGCATGTACCATCTCGGATCACGTTTTCTTGGCTCGAATGCGATTTGGCCGGGGCCTGGCTTGTGAGGGACAATCTCTGTTGCTGGAGATGGGATCAGGACCTTGCTGCACAGCCGACAGCGCAGGTGCGACTTGGGTTGTTGCGGGCCGGGCATCTTCCAGATTTCGGAGATGGTGGAAGATCTGAAGATGGATCTTCACGCATATGCACTAATACTCAAGTGTTACACACGACACTCAATGCTGACGCGCAGCGCTTGCTCAGAGCAAAGAGCGTTGGCAGCAGGTTGAGGCATTCGCAAAGGCAGCGTTTCCTCCAGGTGACAAGAGGATGACCGAATAAGATAGTACAAGTACAAGTGGTTGAGAGGGTGGGATGATGGGATGCAGTGACTGTAGCCCCATCCTGCCGAGCCCAAAAGGATAAAAGGTACGAAAATACGGGCCGAAGGAATGCACACGAATGACGTATCCATGAGCGCATTTTGCGCGAGCACTTAGACGAGGGCATCCATCAGCTCGTCGAGGAAGTACACGATGCCGGCAAGGATGGCCACGCCCAGGAAAAGGGTCAGGCTGATTTGCAGACCAGAGAAACGTTGAATGGACTTGATGTGAGTAGGCGGTGGGTTGGCTCTGCGAGCGCCTGCGCCGGTATTGCCCGTGGTGGGAGCGGCTGTGGTGCTTGTCGTTGACGAGGATGAGGACGAAGACGGGCTGGCGGTAGAGACGGTTCCATTGGTAGCGCTCAGGGTTGGGATCACGATGGGTGGGCCAGTGGTGATGGGGGTGAATGTGGTGGTCGGGTTCGAGAATGTGGGAGAGACAATGGAATACGTTGCGTACGTGGTTCCGGAGACAGCGGTGGAAACGAGTGTCCAAGTTGTGTAAGGGTACGGCAGGGCTCCGATGGTGCACTCGCTGGGATTGGTGACGGTAGCAGCCGCATTGATGTGGGGCTGAGGTACGCCTCGCTTGAAGGCCGCGGTGGGACACTCTTGTATCCGTCCGATGTTCTGAGCATGAGCTGCCTTGAAGCTGCACAGGGCGAGGACAAAGAAGAGAGCCTGTGGGATTGAGATGGTTGTCAGTGCGACGCTCTGGCGGAGATGCCATTGAACAGGAGATCTTGCTGACCTGCAGGGATCGCATAATGGAGAGCGTCATGTTGGGTCTGATGAGGAGCGAGTCCAGCTCGAGCTTGTGAATGTGCGGGAGATGGGTGACAGGAAGATGTCCGAGTGGGACCAAACGAAGGGAAGCAGCATGATGATGCTGGCTGTTGGTCCGAGCTTAAATCTGAGACATGGTGCAGTTTATCCGAAGGGGAACCATTCATTCGTTTGGATCATCAACTACGAGTCTCTCCCGACTCTCGACCATTGCCTCCATTGCATTCAACCAGCTCCTCTGTGCCTCCAGTCAAGGGCCGCATTGGAGAGAAGAGAAGAGGCAAGATGGTAGCCGCGCGAAGGTCGTATTCGAGCGACAGCTCAGACGTCGAGAATGAGGCACTGATCTTGCATCAGCTCGAAGTCGACTCCAAGGGTCGCCCCATCATCAGCAGCACCCCAGCGGCAACCTCCGCATCCTCGTCATCAGCAGTGCCCTCCGCCTCCTCCACAGCACAAGGCAGACAGCAGTACGGAGACGATGACGATGATCTCGATGCCACCTCGGTCCTGCCCACATCGCACAAGACTTCCCGTTTCAAAGCCGAGCCAGAGTCCGAGAAGCTAGACAAGACAGGAAGGCCCGAATGGCTCTCCGATGTCATCACAAACCCTTCCCGGCGCAGTCGTAAACTCCGCATCGCCCTCATCGCAGGCTTGCTTCTCATTGCCGCCGGCTCCTTCTGGTTTGCGTTTGGGTCCGGCAAACACTACTACACCCTCTGGACAGGCAAGTACACAGCCTCCGATGCCGACAAGTTCCCTCAAGACGTCGGCTACCCCGGTCCCACCAAGACGGGCTCGCCCGCCGACCTCGCAGACGAGAGCAGGCAGACGTTCCCACCCAAACAGGCAGACTCCCCGATCCAGACCCACATCCCCTCCCTACCCGCCGATTTCAACGCATTCAAGCACATGGGGCCCCTCTCCCCTTACTCCTCATCTGACGGTTTCGGTGTTGACGACGCCAAATACAGAGATGTTCCAGACGGGCTTGCCCACGGTGGAAGCTGCACCGTCGATCAGGTGCATATCCTCCACCGCCACGGCGCCCGATACCCGACCAGTAATGCCCCTCCCCAAGCCCTCGCCAAGTTCCTCTCCAGCCAGACCTCTGCCACCTTCAAGGGCCCACTCTCCTTCCTTTCCACATGGAAGAATCGCCTCGGCGCCGAACTGCTCACACCAGTAGGAAGGGGCCAGCTCTACGACTCGGGCGTCTTCGCCGCCATCCGGTACGGCAGCTTGGTCGCCGACGATCTCAGCAGAAAGCCCAAGATTGTCGTCAGAGCAGGCTCCCAATTCCGCATAATTGACTCGGCCGTCGCATGGCTCTCTGGATTCTTCGGCCCGACTTGGAGAGATTCTGTCAACCTCGAGATCCAGATCGAAGCCAATCACTTCAACTCGACCATCTCTCCTTGGTTTGCATGCCCGAACGGGGGCAAGGCGGCGCAGAAGGGATACAAGGAGTCGAATGACTGGATAGAGTCTGCTTTCCGATCGACAGCCGAGCGGCTGAGTCAGCACGTCGAAGGATTCAAGTTTGTGAGTGCATGCTGCTTCCATGACGTGTCATATGCGAGCCAGAAGCTGATGGGAAGCGCTTCATCGTTTGCACCAGAATGCTACGCTGGCGTATGCGGCGGTACGTTGCTGACACGGTCAAAGATTTCACATAGTCACAAGTGCTAAATTCTAATGTATGAACTTGCAGATGCAAACGTGCTCTTATGAGACAGTTGCCTTCGGCCGCAGTGACTTCTGCGGCCTTTTCACCAAGGACGAGTGGCTAGCTTACGAATGTGAGCAGATCTTTGAGCTCTTCGCCCTTAAGAACATCTGCTGAACACTATTCCTGTCACTTTCGTAGATGCATGGGACCTCAACTTCCACGGATCCTACGGCCCAGGGAGTCCGACTGGCCGAGCCCAAGGTGTCGGCTACTGGAATGAGGTAAGCTCCCCGCTCGGTCGCGTGACTCCCATTGTTGAGCAAGGCTGATTCGTTCTTGTCACGTACTTTTTTGGTTCTGCACAGTTCTTCCCTCGTCTTCTCCGTCAGCCTTGGAACCCAGCCACACAGACGACTGAGAACGCAACACTGGCGTCCGACCCAGTCACATTCCCCGTCGACCAAAGGGCTTACTTTGACTTTGCCCACGACACTAGTAAGTGACAACCCAGTTTTGGGAGAAATGTGGAAGTTGGGAGAAATGTGGAAGGAATTTGAATCGACCTCATGACCGGACTCTTTTTGATACCATAGCTATCACTGGTGTTCTGGCTGCCCTCGGTCTGCCCGACTTTGCAAAGCCGCTTGACCCCAAGCGGATCGAGCCGCAACGAGCCTACCAGAGCACCCGGATCGTGCCGTTCGCGGCCCGTATGACTGGTGAGTGGCGCCGAAGCATGGAATGGGAGCAGCCTCCAGAAGCTCAACACCGCCCTGTTTTGGTACAACAGTCGAGGTCTTGAACTGCACACGCGCTCTCGAGCCCACCACGCTCGCGACTGCCTCGGCCTCACCGGCGCGCTACATCCGTCTCGTGCTGAACGACGCTGTGATCCCGCTGGGTCAGCTGAGCCCATGCGAGCGACGCGTCGATGGACTTTGCTCGTTTGACAACTTTGTGGCGAGTCAGGCGAAGCGGACGGAAGAGGCTCAGTTTAGCAACTGCACAGATCCGAACTGGCGACCTTGAGCGACGTGCATCTGATTCGACTCATCTCCTCTAGGATACTCTTCAGTCACGACTCGATGGATGGCCTCACCATTGTGGACCCACAACACAACCACTCCTGATCAGTGGGAGCAGAGTACTTTCGAATATTGTTCTGAGTACAATTCAGTCACGACTTTATACATGTACGCCCCAGCGATGGTCACCATGCGACCCACGCGGTCCCTCCAAGTCAGAGAACAGGCCTGCTTTCATTGTGAATGGGTATCATACAAACAATTGCCAGAGATCGTATCAGGACAGACACGAGACTAGTTGATATCGATGGTGATTCATGCGCTGTTGCGTTCCTTCTTGTCCTTGGCCTCTGCACATGGAGAAGGGGGGAAAGAGGGGCAAGGAAGTCAATACGATTGGGCTGTCACACAAGGCAGGAGACAGTACGAAGGATGTCAACCCACCTTTGATGGCTTTTGGTCCGTCCTTGGCCTCATCGAAGCGGTAGAGGCCCCAGTCAAAGAGGACGGTCCTCTTGATGACTCTGGGTATCCGAGAGTAGATGGCCGTGGGGATCGGGATGAGCAGCGAGGTGCGCTCGCGGAAAGTCTTGTAACGGAGCCATGGGTCGCTCTCGCGCTGGTTGTGGTAGGGCGGCAGAGGATCTTGCTCCTCTGCATCTGGTCCGTGAGACGCGAGAAAGGCGCGTTGTTGGGTTGGCTTTTCGGCAGTTGGCACCCCGGAGAGGAACATGAGGATGAGGAAGGTGAAGATCGGTGAGACGACGGTGGCCAACAGAGCGTGCTGACTGGATTCGGTCAGCGGTGTGGGTCTGTCTGTGGCTGGGGAGATGGCGATGAGGTAAATGCCGAGCCAGACGAGGATCTCGCCAAAGTAGTTGGGTCGTCGACACCATGCCCACGGTCCGAGATCGATGATGGCGCCCTTGGGGTGCTTGTGGCCGCCCATCTTCCAGTAGTACTTGAGGAAGTCTGCAGAGGCTTCGGTACAGAATCCGATGACCCAAAGAATGATACCGACAATGTCTTTGGACGTTCCGAAAGGCACGTTTCCGCCGCCGTCATCTCCATAGACGGAGATGGCAGGGCTGTTGAGGACGATGACGGGTAGAGAGACGATCCAGGTCCAGAGCCACTGGAAGAACCAGAAGGTGGCAAGGGAAGCAAATTTGCCTCTCATGTCATCGAATCGAGCGTCACCTCCCATCTTGGCGATTCGGAAGACTTGGAAGCCTCCCAGACGAATGGCCCAGAGGAGGACAAAGACGAGGACGACGATTTGACGGGCGTAGAAGGTGGCCCCCATGCCAAATGTCAGGACGGCGAGCAAGGCAAAAGTGAGGGCCGACCAACCATCTTGGATGATGTCGGTCTGTGATACGATCCAGCAAAGTCAGGTGCTTACCTTGGACAGGCATTTTGCTTGGTAGGACTCACCTGCAGACTGAACGCTGTGATGAAGCCGACAATCTGGAATGCGAATGCGACGATGACTGTGATTCCCAAGTAGAGTGAGTCGAGCACGTATTGGGTCATGACTGGCAGATTGTGTACGCGGATCGAGGGCGCGTGAGTGGGGAGAATGTAAAGGTGGGAAGATGGAAAGGGCCCCTCTTATACGAGTGCAGAGGGACGGGAGCAGGCGGTGCTGGACAATGACGGTGAGCAAGAGTAGGGGAGCAGAAAGACAAGGCTTTACTGCGCCTTTGTCAACCAAGAAGGAACGCGTTCGTCCGAGTATGTACGAGTACCACGGAAGCTGGAGAGCCGGGGCTCCAACAGGGTCTGCACTCTGCACTCTCTAGGGAAGAGCTGTCGTCAGCTTCCTTGGGCTGGGGAGGGCCAAGAGTATGCTCTGCACTACTACTAAATAAGATCATAGAGCCGTGTTGCTAACTTCCTCCCGCCCGAGTCAGTCGAGACTGGGTCAGCATCGCATCTCGTCATGACGTCATGGAAACGGCGGTGGGTGTTGATCTTCTTCCCTGGTTCACAAGGCGCGTCCGAGACTCACTGACATCTGGCTGCAGGCAGGCTGACCCAAGCCAAGGCAGACTTGGGACGCGCGCGCTCATCCTTCTTCTTCTCATCGTGAAGGTCATCATCCATTGGCATTGGACAGCCGCGCAGCTCACAGCCAAGTCGATGTTCATTGCGCGACGCGCTTCTGCTCGACTGTTGCTCTCATCTCATCCCATCATCCAACCTCTCATCACTGCATACACATCCACCAGAGCACACGCCCTGACTCCATCTGCGCGTCCACGTCGTCCTCTCAGCCTCCATCTTCACACAGCTTCCCTTCTCAATATGGCAGCCAAGAAGCGCACCCAGGACGAAGAAGAGGAACACTCCCTCGATCCCACCCTTGCCGAACATCCAGATGCTACCGAGGAGGAGCTCCACCCTCCCAAGAGCAAGAAACAGCGCAAGCAAGAGCCAGATGCCAAAGACTACTCCGACCTGCCCGCCGCTCCCCTGCCCTCTTACGGCAAGGGAAACAGCGAGATGAACCCCAAGGACAAGTCCGGCAAGAGTCCGCTCGAGCAACTCCGCGCAAAACTCGACGAGCAATCACCCAAGAAGAACGGCAGCAGCAAGGCCGGTGACAATGTCCTCTTCTGGATGCGCAACCGCGACCTTCGCGTCGAGGACAACCGCGCTCTCGCCGAAGCCTCAGCCCACCCTGGTCGCAAGAACCTCATCGTCCTCCATGTGCTGAGTCCCAATGACTTCAAGGCGCATGATCGCAGTCCACGACGCATCGACTTCACTCTCCGCAACCTTGCCGTCATCCGGGACCAGCTCAAGGAGCTCAACATCCCCCTCGTCGTCCACACCCACACCGATGCTCGCACCAAGGTCGCAGCGAAAGTGGTCGATCTCGCCCACGAATGGGGATGCGGTGCCATATACGGCAACCTCGAGTACGAGGTCGACGAGCTCTGGCGAGATAGCCAGGTCATCGATCTCGCCAAGGAAAAGAGCATACACGTGTCTTTCCTGGATGATGCATACGTCGTTCCTCCCGGAAAGATCAGCTCCAAGCAGGACAAACCCTACTCCGTCTTCACACCCTTCAGTCGCGCTTGGACGGATTATCTCTCCAAGAATCTAGATCTGCTTCAAGAATATCCAAATCCTGATGCCAATCCTGACTCTATCCATAAAGACAAGACTCTATCTGCACTGTTCAAAGACGACGCTACCAAAGCATACGGCATTCCCAAGGAAGTGAAGGACTTTGAATGTGTCGACAAAGAGCATATGGCTCATCTTTGGCCTGCAGGCTATGAGGCCGCCTCAAAGGTCATGCACAACTTTATCCACGGCAAAGGTGGAGTCGTCTCTCTCGACGGCCCGGCAACCGCCGACGACATCGAAGAGGTCGGAGCCAAGGCAAAAAACTCTCGTCTTAATACTTACACCACCGGTCGCAACCTTCTGGGCGAACTGGGTACGAGTCACATCAGTCCATACCTCGCGGCTGGCATCATATCGGCTCGTGAATGTCTGCGTCGCACAAAGGAGGAGGCTTCCAACGGCAAGCTCCAGATCGGACGCGATAACGGACCGGCCATGTGGGGAACCGAGATGGTCTTCCGCGACTTCTATGCACACATCCTTGCGGCCTGGCCACGTGTCTGCATGGGCCGGGCCTTCATTCTCAAGTACGAGGATGTGGTCTGGGAGACGGACGAGAAAACTCTCAAGGCGTGGAAAGAGGGCAAGACGGGATATCCCATCGTGGATGCAGCTCAGAGGCAGTGCTTGAAGCAGGGCTACTGTCATAACCGTAGTCGCATGGTGAGCTTCCCCATCAGCAGGAACAGCAGAAACACTTAGCAGGATACAATGAAGCTGAACACTCGGATCATCTTCATTCAGATCACAGCCATGTTCTTGACGAAGGTGTGTAGACACTCTATCAAGCTGATCCGAGGCAGACCCCACAGCTGATGGACTTGCAATTCCAGCATCTTCTGCACGACTGGCGAGAAGGCGAGAAGTTCTTCATGCAGAACTTCATCGACGGCGATTTCGCCTCAAACAATGGATGAGTAGAGCATTGAGGTCGGGACTTTGCGAGGCTGCGTCATGCTGACACTATTTGTGCTTCTGATATCCACTGGATGGCAGTGGTCTGCATCGACTGGCAGCGACCCACAACCATACTTTAGAATCTTCAACCCCCTTTCGCAGTCGGAGAAGTCCGATCCGACAGGGGCCTACATCAAGAAATGGGTACCAGAGCTCCGCAACATCAAGGGCAACGCAATTCACGATCCTTTCCATCGGCTAGATAAGGCGGCTTTCAAGAAGCTCAACTATCCCGAGCCCATCGTCGAGCACAAGTTTGCACGAGAACGCGCTCTCCGTCGCTTCAAGACGCCCGGAGAGAAGTAAGTTGGCAACGCACATTTCGACGGGTAAATTGGTGTGTCGCCAGATATTGCGTGGACTGCCACTTCCGCCAGATCTTGTCTAGGTGGTGATCTTGCGCGGCTCTAGGGATCCAAGCCCGAACAGATGCATTCTTCTGGGCCGACCCCTGTCCTTCAAGCAAGTATGTATCTATCGCAGTTTAGCACTGCCGGAATAATACACTTTAGCATTGCTGGAATGATGCCACGCGACGCGTTGAGGCTGAACTTTCGACCTTCGAGACAACTGCAAGCCTTCAGAGCTGCGTCGCACGGTTGAGCTCATATCCACCCTTGCGCACACCAACGGCGAAGCTCGTGACTTTCATGCTCTGGAATACGAATACGAATACATTGTGAGGCAAGAGAAACAGACTACAGAGGGACAGGATTCTGAGCTGGACGACCCAGGGGCAATTTGCGGAGTCTCTCGAGCCGCGCTTCGTCGAGCTCTCCGGCTCGAATCCAGGTGTCGATGCTGAGCTTTGCCTCGCTCTTGGAGAGGGCAAGAAGTCTGAAAGCGACGCAGAGACAGTCAATGTGTCGATCAGGACCGTGAAGGGATAATGCAGACAGATTACACACCTAGCAATGTTCATGCGTCGCAGCAGGTCCTCTTGGGTAGCCATGCCCTCTCCCTCTGCCGTCTCACCAGCCTTTTCGGGCGGGGAAGAAGACGAAACGCGCTTCTTTCTGGCCGCGACAAAATCTGCAGAGATTCGCTCTGCCACGCCGTCCTTCTCGTCAATAGTGAAAGACGCGTGTCGAGCTTGGAGAAGGAATAGTCGGTACAACCGCCAAGTGTCCGGCGTGACGTTCGGCAACTCCGTCTTGCCCGTCCCCGTGTTGGCGCCGAGCTCAAGGGGCATGTGAATGTCGACTGGCAAGAAGCTCTTGCCGCTCGACAGCACAATCACTCGCAAGTCAGCCTCGAAGCTGAAAGAGTGATACGGGTACTGATATTCCAACTTTGAGTTCTTCAGCACGCCGGCCAGACTCTGCACATTCTTGACTCCGCCCTCCCGAAGCGTGCCCCCGTCTCCCATCCCGACCTCATCGACGACGAGTGTTGTACCTTTAGGAAGCTGCAATCGACCGGCTTGCAAGCTCTCGTCGGCAGCGACGCGTGGAGAAAACGTGATCTCGGCGTCGTTCAGATGCTTCAGGGAGAGCGACTGGTTGACGACCGCCGGCAACAAGTTTCGCAGGGCGTCCTGAAGCTTTGGAAGCGGTGGCACTGGAATCGACTCCTTCCCGGTCTTTGAGTCTGCACCCTCGGGTACATTAAGCAGATTCAGCGATAGGCCCCCCACTGCTGTACCGCCAACGTCGGATGCGCCACTTCCGTTGGCTCCGCTGCCATTCTGACGCGTGTGAACCCGAGCCAGTAGTGTGATCAGAAGGAATTCGGCGGCAAGCTCATCTCCATTCAGCGCAGCCGTCAAGTAGCTCAAGAGGCCTGCGCGAATCTCAGGAGCCGATGCCATGCCAGTCAGAGACGGTGTCCTGGCTTCTGTCAAAGCCTGAGGAATTGTCGATGGCGGCAGCGGATTGAAGAACAAGACATGCAAGCAAGGACCGTGGTAGATTGAGGACGCCGCAGAATCCGAGTTACCCGCGGAAGGGGAAGCGAATCCGAGATCTTGCCAATCATCGACCCGGAACGGCGCGCTTTCCAGGATACCGACAGCTTCAATCACTTGGGTGACCTGCAACGAGGCCGAGGCACCTTCCACGTCGTAAAACTTGAGTAAACCAGCCACGTGTGATTCCTCAGGAATTGGGCTCTTGTTTGACAGAGGGTTCTTTGCGGACTGGTCCTTGGCGGCATTCGGCCAAGATAGGGAGAGCGAGCGCTCGATCGAGTTTGACAGGTAGGCTCCATCGCTTCCAGGCCAGCTGGCATTGTCTCCGTACGCGCTCCGGGCCCAGGGAGTCTCACCAGGTACGCTCACAGCATACATCACATTTCTCTCGCGCAAGCTGTCCGCCTGTCTGCGAGAGGAGGAGCGAGTCTTGGACTGATTTCCGCTCGCGTTTGTGCCAATTTGGGTGGAATCGGTGAGCTCAGTGTCGGAAGATGAGGAAGCCATATCGACGGCAAAGTCCAGCCCGAATGCGCTGTACACTGCCGTATCAGAGCCTGCTGCTGAGGAGGGCCCAGCCGCCTGTGGATCGTGCTCTTGAAGCTGATAAGACTGGTAGACCTCCGAGGCAAAGCCCGTGTCTTGAATCATGCATCTCCACCGGACGAGCTTTGCCTCTGTCTGGTCAGAGCTCTCAGCCGCGGAGAGCAGAGTCTGCAGCGAATCCGGTGTGATGGCTGGAACCTGTAAGAATGAGCAGAATAAGACCATAAGCCTATAAGCACATGAGCGAACGGCGCTGATCAAGGCTCACCTTGGAGGTGCGGTCCTGACCGCTGAAGAGAGAGCGATAGTGCGCTACAATGTCCTGGTCAGTGGCTTCGCTTTGGGGCTGTGGACGGCCATCACGTTTCTCTGCGACAATGGAGCAGACTGGTGAGCTTCCCCATTCGCTCCGAAGGACATGTGCTCGCAAGGACTCACTGAGAACTGAGTGGATGACCTTGTATGGCTCGTTGAGCGCAAGCCCGAACTCTGTCTGTGTTGGCACCATTCTGAGAAAGCCTGTGATCACGAAGACGGTGAGAGCTGTGGACGTATGAGTGCTGCACATGATGAGATTTTCCTACGAGTACTTCAGAACCCAACACCGATTTGGCGCGTCGCGTCGCGTTAATTTTCTGCGAACGCGTTTCTCGCGTCGCGCACATCGCGCGCCACGATCCCCAATCGTCCGCGACATCTCGCGACACGGCTCAACTTCCAGACATCCAGGCTAGATTCTTAACAGTACTGCAAACATTTGATCAATTACTGCATCACCTTCAAAGAGACCTTGTTCAAGAGAAACATTCGGGAACCCGCAAAAGAAAGAGAGCACATCATTTGGCGCTAATGACCCCGTCCAAATCCTTGGCTCGATCGCACAGACGATCCAACCGAGTTCGACCGAGGCTTGACCCTCATCGTCTCGCGGTCAGGGACAGGCACGCCTCCGAAGACGGTCTGGCCCTCGATAAGACGACGATCGCACTCCAGCAGCTCCTCGCCCTTGGTGTGGGCCTCGAGTTTGAGCATGGCTTCTTCGTACTCGATGTGTGTCGTGAGGTGGCGTGGCCGTTGCGGGACCAGAGCGTGACGCGCGTCCAGGCTCATGGAGAGGATGTTGCTGCTATGGGCACCTTCACTGACCGATATGATCAGCGATCGCTCCGGCGGGGGCCGTATCGAGCTGGCGAATGTCATGCCCGTTTGCTCCGAGCCAATGCTCGCCGTGTCCGATGCAACAGGGACCGGGTTGAGGAGTGCCAGACTCGGGCTTTGGTTGAGGCTCGGTGTGGCGTGGGTGCTGTTGTTGCCACTTGGACTGGAGCGTTCGTATACTTCAAAGGTGATGCTGCTGAAGTAGTCCAGCGGGGGCATGCGCTCCATGATGACAGGGAGGTCCGAAGCGAGTATCAGGTTGAGGAGTGTGTGAATGTGAGACTCTTTGGTGAAGTAGAAGGCACACATTCCCTTCGAGTCCTGCGCAGCCCGAAGGTTTTCCGTGATGCTTTGCAGAAGCGGGAGGGAGGTGAGCAGACCGATCCTCTCCTTCTCTTGAGGGGTAATGCCATACTCTCGAGGGCAGACATAGCCGAACAGGACGTGCGCGTGATGGTACAACTCATGCAGCTTCTCGTGTGCCTTGCCCGATGGAGCGTCTGGGTCTGCGAAGACCGCCAGCAAAAACGGCCGATTATGCAGACCATCGTGCGACAGCATGTCGTAAAGCTCGCTGATCTGTGAGACGCAGGTATGAGGTCAGCAACACACTCCATGCGTCATATGCAGGTGCTTACTCACTCGAGAGGGATCGTACGGACTATCGTCGAAGTCCTTGAACAGCCTGTGCCCAAACCAGGATGATTTCAGTAAAGGGCCAGCCCAACAGACTTTGTGTGGTATTGCTCACTTTTCCCATCTTTCTCTGAAAAGTGCGGGTGTCTCGTGAGTGCACCACTTGCGCTGGATCTTGTCCACCTCGAGTCGCTCATAGTTGGCCTTCACGAATCCACTCAAGACCTTGATGATTTGCCCAGTCTTTTGAACAAGTTGTGCTGGCGCGTCCATGCCCTCCGGCCAAAAGTCTGGCTTTTCGGCTGCTACCTCGGCGTCTGGGCGTAGCGACGCTTTCAGCTTCTTCTTGACCTTGTCCATGAGATCCTTGGCGGCATTGCTGTCGTCGAGAAGAGCTCGGTCGATGATCATGTTAAGAGGCTCGTCCGACTGTGCGCTGTCCGCAAGGAACGCCGCGGTGAAAATATCGGCACTGGCCGTAACGCGACGCTCCGAGCTGGTATATACCTGACCAATGTCCATTCGGTGTCAGCTCTTCCGGCCATCGTCAGAATGTTGTGATCAGGTGGACTCACCGTTGTGTTGCGCAGTGCAGCCTCGTTCATGATCATCATGTCACGTCGCATCGCATTTCCGTAGTCTTTCGCTTGATACTTCGCCGCATGCGAGAACTGAAGGAGATTCGACACAGTCTGGTCACTACATCGATCCGTTGACGGGACCAAGGACACAGCAGACGTACCTCGCCTCCCCATTTTATGATAAGTTGCACTTTCTCCAGTTCACCGTCCTCCTTGTCCTTCTGGAAGCCGGGCTTGATCTGTACTTTTGTACCCTCAAAAGTCTTCTTCCTGTTGATGACCTCGATGACCATTTCCAAATCCTCTTTATTCGCGCCAGGCAATCTCGTGGCTTCAGCAGCAGCTTCTGAGACGAGTTCCAGACCTGTTCTGAGGATAATCTCTTCACGACGCCCTTGGAGCAAGGCGATCAAAGGAGCGGTCCATGGGTCTTTGACTTTGAAAGAGCGTTTGAGCTGCGGGAATACAAAAACCTGTCAGGACAACCAGGTCGCTGTGTGAGCGTTCCGGGAAAACGCAAATGACATACCTTCTGTTTCGGGGTACGGTCACCGTGCCGGAACACTGTCACATTCGACTTCAGCTGCCAGCTTGAAGGCTCCTTTTCTCCATGAGTTCCTGTGCCACTGCCAGAAGCGCTTCCACCGAAGTTACTTGGAGATCCGAACTGGCGGTAGTTGCTTGCGCTGCTGGCAGGACGAGGTCCGTGATGGATGGTGGTGCCCAGGCCAAGACCTGAGCCGCTCGTGGACATGGACGAAGGGAGCAGCTGCGATCGCGTTGGCACGTGGGATTTGCAGAACTTGCCCAGTATCTCCGCGCAACGATCTGGAGACGGGCGTCCGTCAATACACCTCTTCACAAGATGAGCCCCGTATTTTGGTGCCTCTCACCATAGTAGTAATCATTCCCTTTCACAAAGCTCCAGCCGTTAACGTCGATGACATAGCTTTTGCCAGCCACGCGAAGCAGATCAAATCCGCATATGTTCTGCTTGAATGCTTTGCTGATACTTGTAGCAATTTTGACTTCTTCCTTAGAGAGATTGGTGATGTATCGGATCTCCTTTCCATCAGGGTTGCGTTTGACGACGCCATCGACTACCGGCGACTTCCGCGTCTCTGCATGAACGAAATAGGGTCCTATTGTATACACCTTGATGTCTTCGGCGTTGTCGACGGCCAAAAATTCCTCGTAGATATACGAGCCTTCCAAACGAGGCTCCGTGAGTTCTGGATCAAACTCGGACGATTTGTTCCCGACCTGCGTGCAGCAATCATCAGCAAGGCTCTCCCAAGTTTCCTGGATGGCCGAGCCAGCATACTCACCTTCCGGAACAATCGGCGCCCTCCACCGCCTTGCTTCTTAGAGAAATATATGTGAATGTTGTGATCTTCTCCGCTCACGGGCTTTTCGACGAAGGGTTTCTTCATCTCCTGCCCGTCGACGACAATGGTGTCTTCGTCCTTGAGAGTGACCTCATGGGCCGTTGCACGAGGGTTGAAGGTAATGCCGAGCCGTTTCTTGAGATCATGCATAATCTCTCGCTCAAAAGTAGGTCCCGTATCGCGGTCGACCTCTATGCGTCTTGGTGTAGGCACACCGCACTTGTCCAGGATGGCGAGCACGGTACGGCGGTCCCAGAGGACCTTTTGACAGCGCAGGTCATTGACGCATACCGGTTTGCGCAAGTCAACGTAAGCGATCGCCTTGTCGATGGGAAACCCGGAACTGAAGAATGAGATCAAGACGTCACAGATGGGCCACGATTCAGGCGGCTCGTCTATGAGCGTCTTGTCGCCAAACATGACAATCTGAATGTCGACTTCTGTGTTGGCCATGAGACGGTTGAGGATGTTTTGCATTGGCTTGGATCTTGCCTTGCGATCCATCGCTGCTACGCCGAGGATGACCACGGGCAGCGGTGCTGTAGTAGCAGTGGAAGCAGTTGGCGTGGGCGGCGGCGAGGACGCGGCAGAGCTGGGCGCCGCCGAGTTGTCGATAGCCGAATCATCTCTAGTGTCTGTGAGGGACGCTGTGATAGGCAACTGCTGGCCCAGAGGGCTTGGAGAGGTCGATGTCGAGGCCGACGTGCTGCCTGAGCCCGACTGCGCGTTGTTCGACGAAGAGCCGGAGCGGAACAGAGGCTTCCAGCGTGAGCCCGATGGCATCTTGGTGCTGTATGCTAAACTCGATCAATGGTGCCAGTATGCTCACAGGAGGTGTCGCGAGCAGCCTTGTTGGAAAGCTGGACCGCGTCCAAGGAAGATGGCAAACTCTAATTTTTCCATTCACCGGCTCGGTGTCTTTGGGATGTCTGTGCACCCTTCCTCACATTGAGATCACATTGGTTATAACAGCACGCTCAAAGGCATTCACAGCTACGATTGCATTGGGGCAATGGTTGCTGTGCATGCGCTGCTGTTCACCAGTCACAGGCGTCTGCAATGATCTGGGTCAGGCGGGTCAGGCCCCGCTCGTCCTCCTCATCAAAGCCCTCCAGTGCTTCACAGTCGATGTCTAGGACGCCAATGATCACGTCGTCACCGTCACCTCTGCCCGCCCAGGCGACGGCATCCGAGCCAGACGCGTCAGCGTTGCTCCCGTTGGTGGTGGCTGAGCTCCGCTTCAATGCCTCCTGGTGTTGAGCAGATAATCTTGACCGAGGAACCACGAGCGGAATCACAATCTCTGACTTGGACGCTGAGTCGCACGCGATGTGCCCCGCTGTGTACAAAATCCAGCAACGTTCAGCCCAGCTGCTGGCAAAGGACCACAGAATGAAAGTTCGGACTCACGGTATGCTTCTGTGTCGTCCACACGCAGCGCCCGCGGTGGCAGAATCGAAGATGCGTCGGCGCATACACCTCTGCCCGGGACGCTCTGGATCTGTTGACACGCTGGCAGACCACAGAAGGGTCCGAGCAGCAGAGTTGGCCGCTTGACAGGGATAGTCGGGCCTGGGAAGAGAGGCGACAGCAGGTAGAATCCAGCCCAGTTGACGGGCTTTTGCGGCTGTGACTTGTCCGCAGAACCGGCCCAGGCAGGGAATCGGTTCAATGACGCATAAATGACTGAGCTCGCGTTCGACAGATTTGACACCCAGTTCCTCTGACCGCCCAGAAGTGCTCCAACAGATTCCTGGAGATGCTCGTAGAACTGTGCCTTGGTGGTGACGTGGTCAGGGATCGAAGCTGCGTCGGCGCTGCGCAAAGACCAAGTGTGATCTGTTCAGCATCAATGTGAGGATGGAATATTTCAGAAGCCCTCCCACTCACTGAACCATAATTGCGAGGAGCACAAACAGTCACAGATACGGAAGAGGCGAAGTGGGGATTATGGGAGGTTCAGGGATAAGTGGGCCAATGTCAGCTTTATGTATGGCTCTTGACTAGGCAGTTCCTTCACAAGAACAAAGGCTCGTCTGAGAAGATTTGGAAGCTTGCTGATGACGGTTATATCCGGTCGCGTGCGTTCTCAGCATGCATCACGCCTTTGCAGCTGGCGATGGTGACATGGCCACGTGGGAACGATCTCAACGCATCCTTCTCTTCCACCCCAGCTTAGACCCAAATTGTATGCAACACCATCGTCATGTCAACCGTGCTCAGGACGGCAGTGCGAAGAGCGCGATGGTCGAGCGTCTCGTCGCGGGCAGCGGCTGATAGGACGGGGCCCCAGGTGCAGAGCTTCTCTTCCTCTTCATGCAGCCCAGGCGCGTCCTCTTCGTCCTCCCCGACCGTGAGCTTCCCATGCGTCGACCTCAACGAGCTCCGTGAAGAACGGCTTCGCGCACAAGCTCCTTTGCTCTCTTCCTCGACAGCGTCATCATCTGCACTCAAGCTCGACACAAACACAGCTGGCGACGCAGCCACCACGCAAGCCCACGCCGGGGTCGCCGAGCCTGCCTACGCAAACATTGTGAGCGGCTACGAAACATTCACCTACACGGAGCCATTCCTCCTCGACTACGGCGGCCTGCTTCCGACAGGCTTCACAGTCGCCTATGAGACTTGGGGAACGCTCAACGAGGCCCGCGACAATGTCATCTTGCTCCACACCGGACTAAGTGCCAGCAGCCACGCAGCAGCAACCGAGGCAAATCCACAGCCGGGCTGGTGGCAGGCGTTCATCGGCCCAGGCAAGTCCATCGACACGGACCGCTTCTTCGTCATCTGCACCAATGTGCTTGGAGGCTGCTATGGTAGCACAGGTCCCTCGTCACCGTACCCGGACGTGTCGGAATCTGGAGAGCTCTCGCCCGCTCCTGGCCCAGCCTCGGTTGGACAGCAGGATCCCGCAGAGAGGTGGGCGACCCGCTTTCCCATCTTGTCTCTGTTCGACATGATCCGCGCGCAATTCCTGCTCCTGGATCACCTGGGAATCTCTACCCTGTACGCCTCCGTAGGCTCCTCCATGGGCGGAATGCAGAGCATTGCAGCTGCACATCTCTTTCCGGACCGAGTCGAGCGGGTGGTGAGCATCAGCGGCTGTGCGCGGAGTGCGCCCGGCAGCATCGCATTGCGCTATGCTCAACGCAGTGGTGAGTCTGAAGGCATATGGAATCATGCATACTAATTGTCTTACATGCTATGACACGGATTTTTGCAGTGCTCATGTCTGATCCCAACTGGAATCGCGGCGCATATTATGGGCCCGATCGGATACCGCCTCACACGGGAATGAAGCTGGCCCGTCAAATTGCAACGATTACCTATCGTTCTGGCCCAGAGTGGGAACAACGCTTCGGCAGGCAAAGAAGAAGGCCGGCCCAAGCCAAGACTTCACCTTCTGCTGCGACAGCGAGCGAGGCTGAGCCAAGACCTGATCTCGAGCTCGACCCCGCCCTGTGCCCGGACTTTCTGATAGAGACCTACATCGACCACCAAGGCGAAGCTTTCTGCTTGAAGTACGACGCCAACTCGCTCATCTACATCAGCAAAGCCATGGATCTGTTCGACATGAGCGATCATTCTTTGGCGGATCTTCGAAGAAGACGCAGACAGAACGCTGCCAAAATTTGGGGTCCTGATCATCCAGAAGCCCAAGAATCGAGCGAAGGAGAGAATGAGGAAGGCAACGAAGAAAGTGCTCCGCGGACTCAAGCGAGCTCGTCCAAGCGGCCGAGACCACATATCTCCACCTTGTCGTCGTATGCGGCGCATGCATACGTGCCTGCCCTGGCTCGTGGGCTAGCGAACCTGAGATCCAAACCGGTTCTCGTCATTGGAGTTCAGACCGACATCCTTTTTCCAGTCGAGCAACAACGGGAGCTGGCTGAATGCTTGCGAATGAACGGAAATGAATCAGTCATGTACTACGAAATCGACGCACCGCATGGTCATGACAGCTTCCTGTGAGTCTCAAAGTATCATGTTTATGAATTGTAAAATGGCCTGCTCAGATTGAAGTGTCCTTTCCAGGATCGATGTCCAAAATGTGGGCTTGGCTCTCAAGGGGTTCCTGTCCAGATCGGCATGACGCTGTAGCAGAACGACGATGTTTTTTTCTTAAATTCAACGATGCATTCGCAGTGACGGCCTTGCCGCGGCTCGAGCTCGGCGGCACGGTGTCGGCTCGAAACTTTTGCCGTCTGAGTGAGGTATCTGCTGTCGGATTTCCCTTTGCTTCAGGGTAAATTTATTCGCCATGCGCTTCGAGCGCGGAGAACGTCGACGCGCAACATTTCGAGAGCAGATGCCCTCAGGCTCACTACTGTCTTATGCCCTGCTTCTGACAGGATCCATACCTCCGCTTCCACCGAAGCTTGCGTGGACGCTTCGAGACTGACCCGAACTCTCCCGTTGCATTCTGCTTTGGCGTATCTTCAAGAAGCGTGCTGCGCCGCAGTGTGCATGACTCAACTTCCACATCTGCTACACCGATAGTCAACGATATGATAGAGGTGAGCTGATCTTTCTTCGATCCGCCCCTTCGCTTTACCCCTCTTTCAACTCTCGGTTCACTTTCCTCGCACTTCAGACAATTTGGTCATCGAATGGGCGATCTGGTAGATCATTGCAGAGTAAAGTCCTTCCGTGTGATGACTTTCAACTGGCAATGATTTCCACCTCTTCGGGACTTCGGGCATCTCTCTGTTCTCCTCCCCCCTTTCTTCACGCAAGAGACGACTGCACCAGCTGGTTCAGCAGCCTCACTCATGTGCGTGCTGGCATGTTCGCCCAGGGTTACGCCTGATGCGCTGCAAGGCGAAATGGGACACATTCACTAGGTCCTTGTGACGTGACGCCGGACCGCCACACCACTGGCGACACCCACCATGGGCGTCAATGAATGCAACAAGGAAATCTGTTGATCTACGGCATCCATACCCGTTCTGAGCGTGTATTAAAGGAAGAGCGAGTAGCAGCACCGACATCTGCTTCACCGCTATTTTAACCACACGATCTGGTGACGCAAGCTTGTCAGAGTTGATGGATTCTAAATGCGAATGAAGATTCCGAACAAGGTGCTTGGAACAGCGCAGGCAAGTGATTAAATAATACAGTAAGATGAATGTGAAGGTCAAAGTGGCCCTCGCGAGAGCATCACCTGCCAATACAGCAAATATGAGAAGGAAAGGGATTGTTCTTGGCTGCTTTGAAGGGTCTCAGCGTCGCTTCTTGCTCGAGCTGACCTTGCTAGGAGGTAGATTCTCAGTGATGCGCGCAGACAGTGTTGCAACAACGTTGCCGAACGCGACCGCGATGGTGGGTGTGGAGGTGACCAGCTCATTGACGCTGTGCAGGCGGGTGAAGGAGAGCATGCCCCTCGAATGACTCGAGGGACCCATCGTAATCTGCGGAGTGGCGCGTCGAGATTGAAATGCGGACGGCAGTCCAGTCGCATCCGAAACAGCATTGCCGTTGCCCAGGCGGACAGGGCTCGCTGCAAGTCCACAAGCGTCGAGGTCAATGGCGGTAGTCACCACGTCGATGAGACCATCCTGCATGCTCATCTCGCGGCTCGTGTCCAGCATCCAAGCCTCCCAGCGAGCAGAGTGTGGTTCGGATGAAGAAAGGTCGTTCCGGCGACGAATGCCGAGCAGCACGCTTTGCCTCACAACTTCCACGAGACCTCTTTCGGCGGGAATTCGCCCCAGGTCTTGGATGATGATCGGATGCAGCGCAGTTGCCGACGGACTGAGAGGCGGCAGTACGACGGGGCCCTCGTTTGGACTGGCTAACGGATCGATGCTGTCGTGGATGCCGAGTGCGGATCCTGAGGGTGGTGAGGAAGTACTGACCTCACTTCCGAAGAAGCTGCCATTTCGAGCATGACCGCCATAGCTACTCGAGCGACGGTACTTCAGGCTTCCGTTGTGGCCACTCAGGCGGTACGTCTCAAATGGTGGCGGCAGACCGCCTACTGCTCCGTTCGCCGACATGATTCCAGCTCCTGCCCCAGCCATTGCCCAGGTAGGTGTCGCAAACTTGATTCCGGGCGGTCCTCGCAGTGTGCCACCTGGAGTAGGAGGAAAGCCGCCGACACTACTCGGCGAGATGGATGCCGCTACAGAACCTTCAGGCACCGGTCCGTCATAAGATAGACGCAGGATAGCAACGGAATTGCCCATAACCGCACACACCAATGCGCTACCCCGATCGCGTTCCTCGATGACACGCAGAGAGACAATCGGTCCGCTGCTGAGCTCGATAGATCCAAGATGGGCTGAAGTGTTGTGGTCCCACAGATCAACGAAGCCATCGGAGGAGCCAGAAACCAAACTCAGCACTTCGCCGCCAGATCCACGACCCTTCGCATACGGCAGAGGCGCCAGAGCCGCACACCGCATTAGCCGGCCACGAGTTTCTTCGGCACTGAATGTCTTGACGCTCTCTGTCTGCTCGATGCTGCAAGTGCGAAGCTCTAGCATCGAATTCGAGGATGCAAAGCCAAACAGGCGCGGTACAGTGTGTCCTGCATTGTCGAGCGCTGGGGAACACATAGCGACGTCAAATGCCTGCCAGCGGTGGGTAGTTCTTGCTGGAACGATGCACTTTGGGGCGGTTCGGTCCGTTGACCAGCGCCACGCCGATCCATCTCGATGTTGCGATACGATGACGACTTGGGCTTGTTCACCTGCACCGTCGTGGATGGTGATGTTCTGAACTGGCAGTGCAGGAACCTTGCTCTCCGCTGTAGTAGACGGCGGCTCCGACATGACTTTACCGGAGGACATGACGACCACGCAGATGCGACCGTCTGAAAGTCCTACACAAGCCAGACCGCCAGCAGAGGTGACCGCCAGTGCAGTCGGATGAGAAGACTGAGAGCCAGCGTAAGTCGAAAGTTTGATCGTTGTTGGCGAGGAGGTTCGAGTCCGGCTGTGTCGAAAGTACGACAGTGTGCCCATCTCGTCGATGCTGGCGACCCATGCTTGACTCGTGGCTGTCAGAACGATGTCACTCATCAGGCCAGCATTGGCAGGGTAAAACGTAAGATCGAGTGACGGCCCGTGGTTGCGAGAATCAGAGTCCTCCAGATCGCTGAGGTCGGTGTCGGTTTCAGCTTCGCCTTTGCCTCGTTGCGCATCAAGGAGGTCCGTGTCCTTGAGCAGATAGAGTAAAAGGAAAAATAGCAGTGTGGTAGTTCCCGTGATTGGCAGAATGACGAGCTTGAGGAACCAAATGACCGCTCGAATGCGGGGCCGGAACAAGGCCCAGACTGCGAAAGATTTGTTCAATGGGGTGTCGAAGTGAGGATGTGCTGACCTCAAACTGATAATTGTCCATGGTTCCACGAAAACTTGAACTTTGGGCGCTCCTTCCGGATTGAGCGCGTGCCAGAATGGCCCTGAGGGCGACGACATCCACCAGGGCATCGTCAGCCGCTTCATCAGGTCCTTGGCTTCTTCTGGTGACGGTGACAGATGAGACAACGGGTCGAATGCGTGTGGAGGTGAGTTACTTGAGACTGGAGTCGAAGATGGGTTGAGGAGAGATGCTGCTGCATGACGTGGGTATGGGAAGTCGGGTGCTTGTGGATACCCTGTTCCGTAGTAGAGATAAATTCCAAACATGAGGCCCATGAGTAATGTCAGACTGGCAGTACGTGCTGTTCTTGCACGCCAGAGCGCTCGGCCTCCTTTGTGAAGTAATGACGTTGAGCGGCGTGAGGTTGTCGAGCTCCGTCTTGAAGCTGTTTGAATGAGTGCAGAGCGGTCGAACGTGGATTGAGATTCGCTCATCCGATGCTGCAAAGGCACTGGTCCGTGACCGCTCTGGCCCAAGACATCGGCAAGCTCGAGACGCTGAAGGTCGATGCTGATGACGGTGACGAATAAGGTCATTTGCATGAAGAAGTCGATGATCAGACTGCATATCGCGAAGATGCAGAATTCGTGCACGGCTCGCACGGTGATGAAGAATGCCATGACGCTGAGGAGCAAAACATCAGAGAGGACAGTGATGAGAATCGGAATACCGGCTTGACTGAGCCCCAGGCCAACACGGGTCGCGACGGGTAAATCGACAGGTGAGTCCACGATTGCATCGATCAAATTGAACATGTTCTCTGATCCGATAACTGCAATGACGAAAGGAAGAATTTCCCTGTTGACCAGATTTTTGTGGTCAGATTGTTGCTCAGCACAGCAGCTGTATGCTATTACCTACCAAGGAAGCAGAGTCAGGCGGACACCCATCAGGGCGCATATGCTGACGCTGGTGATCAAGCTGATAGCGAGCTCAGTCAGACAAGTGAACATCATACCAAAGCGGGAGTGGACGTTGCGGAGCTTCAACAAGCCATGTCCGAGGTATGCGGCGAGCGCAAAGTAGCCTGCGAAGAGCAGCAGCTTGCTCGCGGGAATGCCTGCGCGTGGATTCTCCGGAGTGAACTGGTGGAATGGAGAGATACACAGTCAGTCTCAAGGCATTTTTTTCTTCTGAAAAACAATGAAGGGTGTCCACAAAAACACTGAGACTCACCTGCAACAGAAGTTCTTTCGCTTCCTCGTGTTCCGAAGGTATGATAGTGACTTGACCAGCGGTGACATTGGACAGCATACGCATCCAAGCCCGGTGACTTTTGCTCATTTTATCCACATGGCCGCCTGTTCCATCACGAGCCTTGTCCTCGTTCGAATCGTATTGCTGTAAGCAGTCATCACCTGCGTGCTCATCTTCCAGAAAGAAAGTCATGGCTAAATGCTCTGCGCGCGGCAGTTTTCGGAAGAGATGCCACCTGCCCGCCAGGGTGGTACTGATGCGGAGTGGAATCGTGCGATCCGATGTGTTCCGTGCAGATCGCAAGATGGTCTGGGTTGGCGTTGTGTCGGCCATGAGAGTGGCCATCGCTGATGACCAGAAGTCGTTGGGCGATAATGTCAGACATGGACTCGAATCGCCAGAAATGATATCAGAATGTGAAACATGGTCACTAGGTTGAGGACCAATCGTCTCCGTTGTCTGCGAGGATGCCAAGTCCGCAAACCGATCCTCGAGCCTGTGGACCCGAGCGCATTGTGGTATTTGGTATGGACCGGAGGCGAAAGCCTGTCGTTCAGCTGGATCGCGCCTGTGGATGATATGCTCGATCGATGACTGCAGTCGAAGCGCAGAGCTGAGAATGCGTGGCTCGAGCACTCCGAAACGGTGAGCTGGACCCGTCAGGACATCGTCGGTCGTCACAAAGACGTGCTCGACACGGACTGTCCGACAAGCTGGCCGCTTGGGACGGGACGTAGCAACTGAGGAGGAATGGTCATCTGTAACAGTATCGTGTGATTTGTGTGGATCGTCGACACGGGGAACACCGCCATATGGAAACAAGGGGTGTGGGACGGACGTGTCGGGGACTTGAGGCGAGCTTCCGAAGAGGGCCCTTGCATCTTTCGCATCTAATGCTCTGAGGTCATGAGCATCGTCCCAGATCATCCTGAGATCACGAATCGAATTGTGATGCTTGCGTCCGCTGGAGATGAAGCTGTCCATGAAGGGTGTGGAGAGACTGCGCCAGACGGAGACGGCAGAGCCACGGGTAACGCCAGGTCCACCTTTAGACGACCAAAAGTAAATCCCGACGGCCGGATAGAACAGAGAGGTGATGACGAGACTGCATAGAAGCAAGACGCGTATTTGATGCTTGGATACGTAGCGACCGTGTCTCCGGAAGCGACGTTCGAGATCTGCATTCAAGGACTCAAAGGCGGAGAGGGCGACGCTCTGGCTTGCGCTGACAGATCGAGCATCGGATCTGCCAGCGCTCGGTATTCTGGGAGGTCTTCTCCTTCTGGTCGTACTCGATGGAGTTTGGTACTGAAGCTTGAGTACCGGAGGGGCCAGATGATCGCGAGCATTGACCTCCAGGTTGCGTTGTGGAGCCGGAGTGCTGTTGAGAGGCGGGGGTGGGGGTGGGAGAGGAGATGGAGGTGATGGTTTTGAGCCGGTGGTGGCATTAGAAGACTCTGTGCTGATGCTCCGACTGGCGTCCTCCCTGGGAGCAGATCGTTCAGGCGAGCTGGGCTCCCCGTCCTTGACACCGAGCAACGTGGGCACTTGCTGGTTTGGGGCCATGACTGCGTTGAGTGTGCCGGACCGCGGCCAGGAGGGAGGCACGCGAAGGTCAAATGGACAGCTGAGCCTGTCGATTCGATTGTGAGCGTGAGTGACGCGCGGGCACGCTGAGTGCGATGGGAGGTAGGCAAGGACGTCGTGGTCAGGTGTGCGACGCGGTCATGAGAGGTTCGTGCTCGAGCGCGTTATGTACCCAGTGCTCAGGAAGTGCATTCATCCTGGACAGAAATGTGAGCCCAGAACATCAACCCTTTTGAATTGTTAATTTCTCTGATTTGATATTGAGTGGTATTTTTAAGGATAATCCCCAAACTCTATTTCTAGGCACCGGGCCATATTCGGCCGAGAGAAGCGATCTGTGTGTGACGCACTTGCGCAGGGTTTGGGTGGGTGGCCCAAGCTCTGTCCTGCTGCTCTCTGGGTTCCCAGCAAAATCCCAGCATCAAGGATAGCGATACTGTAAGGCCGTTGATCCCTGCCTGCCTGTTCAGAGTGGAGCACAGAGTCACAGACGGCCCTCAACAGGCCTGACGATGGTGCCCAGGGCCCTCTTCTCGACGACCAGTCGTGCTTTGTGCCCGCTGCTGCGATGATATCTGCGTGGTGTTTTGTGTATCTTCGTATCTGTTTCTGCGGTGAATTGATGATAAAGAAGGAGGAGGATGATCGGAGACGAGACCCAAAAGAGTGATGACGCTTCACCAAGCTTCCATCTTCAGTACCACCACATCCTTCTCCCGCTGACCACAAGCACATCTCTCAGGCTCTTGTTGTCGCCGACCTCCATCTACATCGAGAGGAACCATCAGAGCATCGTCTTACATCCTGCTGTTAGTGCCGTCTGCCCCCCAGTCTCTGTGCAGCATCCATCATCACGTCGTCCATCACCGCCCGAATCAACTCCGTCACCTCCCACCTCAACCCCTCCAAATCGATCAACATGTCTGAAGCAGTGTAAGTTCTCTCTCCCCCTTCTCGCGTGTTCCGGTTTGGTTTGGATTCTCATTGACCTTGATCTGTCATCGTCTTGTTACCTTCAGTGCTGACATCGGTCTCATCGGTCTGGCCGTCATGGGCCAGAACCTGATTCTGAACATGAACGACAAGGGCTTTGTCGTTGCCGCCTACAACCGTACCACCTCCAAGGTCGACGATTTCCTCAACAACGAGGCCAAGGGTAAGCACAGCCTCCTTGTCGAAGTCAGTTTGCGGCGAGTTGCTGACATCGGTAACCTCTGATTGTTCGTTTGCACACTCAGGCACCAAGGTCGTTGGCGCTCACTCCGTCGAGGAATTCGTCAAGCTCCTCAAGCGGCCCCGCAAGATTATCCTCCTCGTCAAGGCCGGTCCCGCCGTCGACGCCTTCATCCAGCAGCTCACTCCTCACCTCGAAAAGGGTGACATCATCATCGACGGTGGTAACTCCCACTACCCCGACTCCATCCGCCGAACCAAGGAGCTTGAGGACAAGGGACTCCTCTTCGTCGGTTCTGGTGTCTCTGGTGGTGAGGAGGGTGCCCGTCACGGTCCCTCCCTCATGCCCGGTGGATCCGATGCCGCCTGGCCCGAGATCAAGGAGATCTTCCAGAAGACTGCTGCTCAGTCCGACGGCGAGCCATGCTGTGACTGGGTCGGCCAGACCGGTGCCGGACACTACGTCAAGATGGTCCACAACGGTATCGAGTACGGTGACATGCAGCTGATCTGCGAGGCATAGTGAGTTTAGCAGTATTCGACCGATGCCTGACAGACGCGACGCGTTGACATATTTGATGACATTCTAGTGACATCCTCAAGCGCGGACTTGGTCTGAAGGAGCCTGAGATCGCAGACATCTTCACCGAGTGGAACAAGGGTGTCTTGGACTCTTTCTTGATCGAGATGTGAGTAGTGGGTGCTGCTGACGAGCTCGACGCGTATTGTGCTGACCGAACCTCGTCCTCCCACAGCACTCGCGACATCCTCAAGTACAACGACGACGATGGAGAGCCCCTCGTGACCAAGATTCTCGACAGCGCTGGCCAGAAGGGAACCGGCAAGTGGACCGCGATCAACGCCCTCGACCTCGGACAACCCGTCACCCTCATCGGCGAGGCCGTCTTCGCCCGTTGCCTTTCTTCCCTGAAGGAGGAGCGCACCCGCGCGTCCAAGGTGCTCAATGGCCCCGTGCCCAAGCCCTTTGAGGGCGACAAGAAGGTCTTCATCAAGGACCTCGAGCAGGCTCTGTACGCGAGCAAGATTGTCTCCTACGCCCAAGGTTTCATGCTCATGCGCGAGGCAGCCAAGGAGTACGACTGGAAGCTGAACAACCCCGCTATTGCCCTGATGTGGCGAGGAGGCTGCATCATCAGATCAGTCTTCCTCGCCGACATCACGGCGGCATTCCGGAAGAACCCCGAGCTCGAGAACCTCCTCTTTGATGACTTCTTCAACAAGGCCATCCACGCCGCCCAGGACGGCTGGCGTCGTGTCATAGCTCAGGCCATCCTCTGGGGAATCCCCACTCCTGCCTTCTCCACCGCCCTGGCATTCTTCGACGGATACCGCACTGCTCAGCTTCCCGCCAACCTCATCCAGGCCCAAAGGTAAGTTCTCTTCTCAAAAGCACCATCACAAGTAGCACATCCTGACCGTTCTTTACTTTTTTGGGGGATGGACAGAGACTACTTTGGTGCTCACACTTTCAAGGTCCTCCCAGGCAAGGAGAATGCCAAGCTTCCTTTGAACCAAGACATCCACATCAACGTGAGTGAAGTTGAAGGTTACAAACAAAAAACAGAGTAAATTTCTGACATTGTCTTTGATAACAGTGGACCGGTCGTGGAGGAAATGTGTCAGCCTCCACGTACATCGCATAGATCAAGCGCACTCACGGCCGTCACGAACTTCCTGCATTCGTCCTTGCTCCAGTACTCTCTTAGACCTCAATCGAACTTCTGTCATCCAAGTCATTGAAGTCAAAGAGGGTTGAGAAAGAGAAAGTGTATATCATCCCACAACACTGAACGCATTAAGTTCCTGTGCCAGTGTTCTAGGCCAGAACGCAAGTTCCTCTTCATACAACATTTGATGGAAGCTGTCAGAATCGTGGTGGTTGGACGTTTTTGGGCGTGACCGGCTCCAAGCTCCAGCAAGTCCACGCGCTTCCGTCTGACTTAGCACACGTCCGCTCGTCCATCGAAATCGAAACGATACCACGACCTGAAAGGGACTTTGACAAGAAGCAAGGCGGCCCGGGCAACTTGTTGAGGATAACATGCGCGTGGATCCATGCGATGTTCACACGAGCGACGGCTGTGGAGAGGGCGACAATCTTCAAATGAGCTTTCCCAACTGAACGACGATGGTAACCATTCATCACGGATGACCTTCAAACATCTGATCACCACACCCAGAAATGAGGGTGGGACCCGCGACTCATCTCAACTGACTTCGACAAGGTGCCTCTGTTGCGCTGTCTGATGCTGGTTGTTCCAGGTCAACAGATTCCTGAAGGTCCTTACGAGGGTCCTCCTCTGAGGCACAAATTCACTGCAAAAGGACATGCAAAGGGGCACTTGCTCTCGGATTTCTCTCTGTTTGCACTGCATGCTCACCTCCTCTACCTCCTTTCCTTCTCCTTCTCCTCGTACTGAAGCCCACCTCATTCGCTTACTCACACTCTTTCACGCATCTCCGGATTCTTAGACCATGTTTTGCAAGGCATCTCTCATCTTCGCCCTCTGCGCGGTTGTCAGCGCCTCATCCAAGGACTTTGTCGCCAGACGCCACGGTCACATCCGCCGGGTACACAATGTCACTCGGACCTTGCAGTCGAGGAGCAATTGCCCGGGGATGAGCCCTCTGGTCCAGGGCTGCCCCGTGGGCTTTGGTGCTGGTGTGACCGGAGGCGGCACGGCCAATCCCGTGTACCCCAAGTCCAACCAGGAGCTTGTCAAGTATCTTGCCGATCCGAACCCCCAGGTCGTTGTTCTGACGAGAACCTTCGACTTCCGTGGCACCGAAGGTCCAGCTTTCATGGATGGATGCGCCCCGTGGACAACCGCGCCAGGCTGTCAAGTCGGTACGTATCACAGATTGATGTTGCACCACAAGCTCAGTCAATATGCTAATCTTTCCCCACATGACAGCCATCAATGCACAGGGTACTAGATGGTGTGATACTGAGCAGCCCAAAGCGCCCAAGCTCAAGAACATCAAGGTCGACGCTGCAGGTCTGAATCCGCTCCAGGTCTCGTCTCGAAAGACGATCCTCGGTCAGGGCAACGAGGGTGTCATTCGCGGCAAAGGGCTGCATCTCCAGAGCGTCGACAACATCATTATCCAAAACATCCTCATCACAGAAGTCAACCCTCAAGCAGTCTGGGGTGGCGATGGCATCGACCTCAGCGGCGCCTCCCACATCTGGATTGACCACGTCACGATCAGCCAGATGGGCCGCCAGCTCTTCGTCGCTCACAAGGGCAAAAACACCAATGTCACAATCTCAAACGTCCACTTTGATGGCAAGACTCCGTACTCTTCGTTCTGCAACGGACAGCACTACTGGGGCGCCAAATTTGAGGGCGACGATGATACCATTACCTTCATGGAGAACCACTTTAGCAACTTCCTAGGTCGTGCTCCTCAGGTTGGCGGCGAGAACTCCAAAATCCTCATGCACTTGGTGAGTTGAGTGACTACCAGCGTCGGGAAACTGGGATGAGTTCGTACGGACTGCTGACCCTTCTCGTGGCTGCCGTATTGACTGTCAACAGGTCAACAACGTGTGGGAGGGCAACTCCAAGTTTGCTCACGCCGTAGAGGTCCTCCAGGGCGGTGTCGTCCTCGCGGAGGGCAACTTCTTTGCCGACACTCCCCAGGTTGTCGACCCTACCAACGGACTGTACTCGCTCTACACTGCCGACACGGAATCCAAGGCCGAGGCCTGCCACACCGTACTGGGCCGCACATGCAGTCTCAATCTCTTAAAGGACAGCTCCAAGTTTGACTACGCGACTGGCTCCGTCTTGGCCGACCAGGCCTGGCGATCGCTGAACATTGTTCCTCAAGCTGCCATGGCCGCCAAGATTCGAGGAGAGGTCATCAGCAACGCCGGCGTGGGAGGCAGTTCTGCCAAGCCGGTCCCTGCTTACAATGCTTCCGGCTCAGGATCTGCTGCAGCCTCCAGCCCTGATCCAGGCCATGCGACGGCTCCACCCCAGACATCGACATCGTCATCGTCATCGTCATCGTCCAGCAAGGGGCCCAAGAAGGGCAAGGGCGACCACAAAAAGTCCAAGCAGGGCAAAGGCAAGGGCCACCACAAGAAGCCCAAGAAGGAAAGCAAGTCCATCTAGCAAGCTTGAAGATTCTCCACTTCCCCCACCTCCTCACTCCCCCTACGTCGACATTGGCGCTTGGCTCTCAAAGGTATCTTCATCATCTACGAATTCGGATTTCCTAACGTCAATGTCAACGTCAACTATAACTGCCCGTAGAGGATCAAGGCAAAACGGCTTGCGAGCGACCATATCTCGTCTCTTCATCATCAAGATCTTCCAAACACGTCTCGTCTTCTCTCCCCATCTTCTTCCCTTGACGCCAACGCTAGTCGCTGGCTCACCCTCTTCTCATGCACTCTACCCTGGCGGTGTGAAGCATTCTCTCGTTCGATACGACGTCCTGACTTCGTTGTACCAATCTTTCAAACAAACCTTCCCAAAATTGAGAAAACGTCTGCAAGAGCCGCTTCGAGTTCAATTCGACCTTTCGATCAGCCAGAGGCTGGGCAGGAGTCCAGCGCCACCAATCCTGCGATGCTGAGCTGGGACATCGACTCTCTGACCACCTCTATCCATTGTCTCATCCAATGCTCCTGATTCAGAATCTTCATCTCAGGGGCGGAGTAGACCAAGTACCACTGGAATCATCAAAGATGAAGTGCCTGAGGGTAGAGTCAAGAGTACAGCGGATGGGGAGTGAGGGGATGGGAAAGGGGGAAGAGGGGGACGAGGTGGACCCTTAGGCCTGAGCGGCAATGCGTTGTTGCATTTGCAGGTTCTGGAGCAGAGGTCCACGGACGTTGCGGTATTGCAGCTGTGAAAGTGAGATTGTGAGAAAAGGTTCAGTACATGCTCGAGACGGGACCACGGACAGTGAAGAGAGGAGACTTACGTAGGCACCGTCCTTGAGCACACGGTCATCACCGCGGGCCTTGACGAAGTCCTCCCGGTTCATGTTGGTGAAGCCCCACTTCTTGGAGATGATGAGCTTTTGGCGACCAGCGAACTTGTATCGGGCACGGCGGAGAGCCTCGAGGACGACGGCCTTGTTGGAGTCCTTGCAGCGAACAGAGAGCAGAATCTGGCCGATGTCGACACGGGCTACGGAATCATAGGGCTTGCCCCACGCGCCGCGCATGCCGGTCTGAAGACGATCTGCACCGGCGCAAGAGAGCATCTTGTTGATGCGGATGACTGTGAAATTGAAAGTATCGAAGGTGAGCGGGAAGACAAGGGTTTTCAAGGAGGATGCGACGCTGACTATGGTGAGGGTGTACTCTAACTCGTAGATGGAACGTGTCTTTCCCGCTAGTTTTGGTAATGTACTTGTTCGCGCAAATACGGGCAGCCTCGAGAGCCTCGGAGGTGATCTGTTGGTGCTCGTCGCAGACCATGTGTGCGCAGAAGGGAAATTCGTCGACGGAAGCCCTCTTGCGACCCAAGTCGTAGATACGGATCTTGGGGTCGGGCACACCACGGTTGTAGCGCGACTTGGGGAAGGGCTTGTTCTTGCCTGTTATCAGGCATCAATAAGAGGGCGAACAGAAGGGGGGGTATGCATGTCAGTCAGGATGCCCGGTGGCGAAAGGACGAGCAATGGTGGAAACTGACAGTAACGGTAGCAGCGAGCTGGACGGCGACCCTGTGACCAAGAGAACGACAATGGGAAAAGTATGTCAGACGCATGCGCAGGCCACGCAGCGCACGAGGTACAGCCTAGGGACATACCATGATGACTTGTTTGACGGGGGGTTGAGTCTTGAGGTGGTGAAGGTCACTAATGTCGGCGATGGTGAAGAGTTGACTTTTGAGGGTCGAGCTTCTGATGGCGGAGTTTAAAATTCAAAGTGGGTCCACCAGTGTTGCAGGTTTAACTCCGTTGGGGAATCCCAGCTAAAGTCCGTTCCCAGTCTCACACGAGTCACCACTCACCATCACAACCACGCTCCACCTTGCTGCTGATATTGCGGCCGTCGAGAATGGGAGTCATCCATTCGGCCCAAAGCCTTCCATTGCCTTCCGCTACAGACATAAGTGTCCGCATTATGTCTTTCCGTCAGCAGCGGCTGAGTGGGCGCAGAGCGACTGCGCTTTGTGACTGTGGCAACGGCCAGGCGGCCGGCCAGGCCTGCCAGGCCTCCCTTTGCCCACTTGATCCTGCAAGCTGACTCGACATTCATCCATGAGACGCCCTCAATCATCTGCTGATCTGGGCCGTGATCGGCCTGTTTCTCTTCGTGAACGAAATGACTGTCTTGACTGAAACGCCCATGGGCAGCTCACTGTCTCTTCTCCCAAGCTTTTCTAGGAACGAAGACTCTTCCTCGGGACCCTGTCTGATGCTGTACCACTTTCGGATGGGCTAACGATCCATCTGATGACAGTCTCATGCAGTGAACGACACAGCTCGAGGCGCTTGCTTGCCTTCGGTCGCATCATCAAGTCCGAACCGCCAATCTTCACCAACAACTGCAACCAACTGCAACGGTGTCGAATCATTTCAACCAGGCAACACTGATTCCGCATGCTCAGGCTCATGCCCATCTTCAGCATGTATGGGGGAACGACGCACGGTCTGGAGGACACTCAGAAGCTGATATAGGTAGAGGGACCCGCACCAACACGGGGCAGCGAGCAAATCCGTTCCGACATGAAAGCGGTGGTCAATATCACTCCTGCGCAACACGACCTCGAAACAATACATCGAGTCTCCTCGAATATCCCATGGGTAATGACCGCCTGAGGCTCTGCAACATCGCAGGCCCCACACAGGAAGTGATTTCCGAACGAGAGGGTGAAAGAGATCGTCGATAGAGGAAGGCATCCGTCACGTCGGGCAGAGGTATGGGAGAACCTGATGATAGCAGCTCACGACGAGCTCAGTAAGGCACCCTTCAGCTACGCAGATGAGGTCCAGCCAGCACTGAAAGTCATAATGGACGACCTCGTCGATGCCTGGAGACTTGTGTCAACTAACAGGCCTCGAAACTCCACGTTTCTCCAGCTGCATTCAGATTCGGGACAGACCAGGACGATGCCGAATGTCCCCGGGATGAAGGCATGCAGAGCAACTTGGCACAGAGCCAACCTCGCGCTCTTCAGTCGACTGAATACAAAATCGGATGCGCGATTATGCTGGAAAAGGCGTTCTTGCATGAACAGCCCTTATCTCAGAGACTGCTGTGGTGCTGGGTATTACGATCAGCTGGCTCCGACGCCACCCACTTTGCATTACGATGTGACTACCTGACGACGTCAGGCTGCAGGGCATCTGAGCAGTATCCTCTTATGTTCCGCTGGCCGACCTCACCATCCCTCTGTTCTCCAGAAGCTCGACCAGGACGACTCGGCCAACACGTGTTTGACAGGGTTGACCACAAACTCCTTTGTTGCAGGCAGACGGATGTCTTTGAGGTTCAAAGCAGGAGCCAACCATCCAGAAGTGGAAAGATTGGTGTCGATCCAGAATTGGGCACTTTCATGCAAGGCCGGATATGGATGAAATGATGTGTGTGCGTGAGCCCTTTGTCAAGCATAGGTCAACATGAGCATTGTGATGGGTTCAGATGAAGGTCTTTTGACGGAGACTGGGGAAGAGCAAGAGAGCAAAGGCTCCTCCTGCCTCGGGCGTGGAGAGAAGACTTCAGGAGGGAGGCCAGTCTGGCTTTGATGGTGAAGCTTTGGCTGCCCCCCGCCCAAGAGCAAATTAAGCGCGAAAGTGGGAAAGATGGGAAATGAGAGTGGCCAAGTGCCGCTGATGCTGTTGTGATCGTTATTATTACTGCGTCCTTGTTCGCCTCAGCAGCAGTTGCCCTTCTCTTCTCTGGCTCTGTCTCCCCTTCCCACTTCTTAAATCCCTCACACTCTGGCCCATCTCTCTCGATCATCCACCATACCCCATTCTCGCTCTCTCACAGAAACTCGCTCATAAAGCACTTCCTTCACACCTTCTCCATCTACATCTGCCTCCCTCACCAACACAGTCGACTCAATCATGTACGCCGCTACCACTGCCGCCCGTCGCTCCTCCTCGTCCGCGTCCAGCGCGACCGCAGCCCTGACTGCCTTCCGCCGCTCCGTCCACACCTCCAAGGTGGCCGCCCAGACCCCCTCCGCTCCCGCTGGTGGCGCCTCGTCGCCCCTCGCCAGCTCGGCTTCCAGCACCATTGGCTCCCGACGTGGCTCCAACGCCGCCGCCCAGGCCGGCTCTGCTGTCGAGGAGAAGTTCTTTGTTGAGGGTGACCGAGTCTACTCCAAGAACCGGTCAGTATCCATGTTCACCTGGGTCGACCTCCCCGTCACGAAATTTTACTAATGTCCTCTCTTCCTCCACTCTTCTATTCCCCCTTCCGCAGCCGATACTCGAGTCCCGTTACCGCCATCCGTGGCTTCACCTCGATGACCTCTCAGCAATGATCGGTTTACGCCACTTTAGCGCACAGGGCGACGGACCCGAGTGTAGTTGACGACGATGTCGGAGGTACCTTGTCTCCCTGCATCAGCTTCCATTCAACGAAATCACCCTACCTTCCCCGCCACCGGGCCTCGTCGTTGCGTATACAATCTTTTCCGAGCTCAGCTCCGTGCGACGATGGCCAACCCCCCAACCCCCTTTACGTTTCTCAAGCCTTCTTCGACCTCACTTAGGTTAATCGGATTTCCATTCCAGAGAGAGAGACAGCGCAACTGGAGTTCCTTCTCCTCTCTCGGTTTCTTTGCACCTCACCATCTCAAGACATACACATTTGTTTCCCCCCTGTAGCCAATCCTCGTTCTGAATCGAAACCAAAGATGAAATCTCGAACCCCGCTTCCAAGTGTCTGACGGACACCGTTCCACAGATTCGCCATTTTTTGTTGCATTTCATGCTCGTAGTTCTAACAGCCATGCCGATTGAGGATCGACACCCTTGCGGTAGTAGTCAGAGATCTCCCTGGTCACCTTGAACCCATGCGACTCGTAGAAGGCTCGAGCCTCTGTGTTGGATGTCTGCACATGCAGATAAACGCTCTGCACCGGGAAATGATACCGCTTCACCCCTGCCTTCGCTGGTGTGCTCGCCGCCGCCTTCGAGCTGGTCCCGTTCGCCTTGCCCTTGGAAGCCTCCGTCTCGACCGACTCCGGGGCTGCCGGAGCCGGTAATGTCGATGCTGGGGTAGGGTTGTGCTCGCTCAGCTTGATGGGTACGACAATGTCCTCTTCCACCGCAGGACTCGTCTGACCCGGCTTGACTACCGACAAGAGGTAGCGCAGTAGCTCTGATGCTAGACCTCGCCGTCGGTAGGGCGCCAGCACGCCAAGTGTCATCAGGTAGACGTTCACCCCGCCCACAGTGGGTGCCTCGGCCGAGGCTTGCTCATATCTTGCTGCCAGCACCGCCACTGGTATGTCATTGTAGAGTCCTGCAAGATGCAATGGCATCAGCAGAGCTGCTCATGATGGACACGCATAAGATCAGCTCGACACGTACCTAACCTGCTGATTGCCAAGTTGTCTGGTTTGAGCAAGTCCTTGTACCATCGTTCGCTGTATCTCACCGGGAACAGCACGCTGTTCAGCTTACGGACCTGTAATGATGAGAGAGCATATAGAGTCAGTGCCCGCATCCGGCATGACACCTGGGAGACTATGGGCAAGCTATACCTACCTGACCGATGTTGTTGGGTGTAGGAGCAGTGAGTGAGATGGCGGACCGTTGCTTCTTGTTTGAGGAGAGTGAGGATGACCCGCTCGCACCCGGAAGGCGTACAGCTTCGGCACCTGAGCGGACGGCGTCCGCGATGGCAGAGGCAGCTGACGATACGGCGGCGGTCATGGCTTGATGCGCTGCACTGCGAGCTGTGCAGAGACGTGTTGAACGCGCTGCTTTCGAAGTTGAGCTGCCCTGAGCGTTGGCTGATGTTCTCATGAGCCCGCGAAATGATCACGTGACTCTCTTAAAATTGGTCTCACCGATGCTGTGTAACTCCACGTCGGCGTCTGAAGTTTTTTGAGTTTTCTTCCTGCCTCCCTCTCTTCCTTCTTCCTCCCCCTCCCCAACTCGACCTCGACGATCTCAAGGACGACGGCCCCATCAAGAGGAAAAATCGACCATGGGTTTCAGATACAATAACGTGCTTCACAACAACCATTTCCGCAAGGACTGGCAACGCCGGGTCAAGGTCTGGTTCGACCAGCCCGGTGCGAAGAAGCGCAGACGCAACGCCCGCGAGGCCAAGGCTGCCTCTCTCGGCCTGAAGCCCACCAAGTCTCTGCGTCCCGCTGTCCGATGCCCCACCCTCAAGTACAACACCAAGCTGCGCGAGGGCCGAGGCTTCACCATTGAAGAGGTCAAGGCCGCCGGCCTGGGCAAGAAGCAGGCCCGCGCCATCGGTGTCCCCGTTGACCACCGCCGACGAAACAAGTCGGAGGAGAGCCTCAAGCTCAACGTTGAGCGGATCAAGGCTTACCGTGAGCGAGTTGTCGTCATTCCCGCCCGAAGCAAGAAGGGCAAGGTGAGTATCGCAGTTTCTTCCCAGCGGCTCTTGAATCGCTCTCAGCTCACCACTCCCCATCTCGAATGTGCGTCCTACAGAAGGTCGACCTCTCCAGCCTCAAGACCACCCGCGACACTCTGGCAGCGTTCCCCCTCCCTCCCGCCTCCGTACCCGAGGCTCCCCGGGCCATCACCTCCGAGGAGAAGGAGGCATCCGCATACCGCACACTCCGCGAGGCCCGCGCCAAGCACCGCAGCGAGGGTGCACGAAAGGTCCGAGAGGCCAAGGTTAGTGTCGCACACTGGAGTGTCTCTGTTGCTGCTGGCTGGGTCGGGACGAGGACCAGCTGGACTGTTCATGGGAAGGTGCGGGGCAGGGTGAACAGGTGCACCGTGGGCATCCTGGAAGACTGGAGGGCCGCATGTGCGGGCAGCAGACAACTCGTCAATGGCAATGAGAGTGCCGACATGGCCGCCGGGGATCGTGGGACGGGTGTGCAGAGTTGCAGGGCAACGGAGCAGGCAGCAACAGAGACAGCTCTCCCTTGGGGATTCTGTTTAGATCTCCGTACTGACATCGTCGCCCCTTTTCTGAACCTCCAAATCTACAGAAGGCCGAGGAGGAGGCCAACGCCAAGAAGTAAATGTGTTCACCGTCCACCAACACAAATGTCCAACAGCAGTAAAAGTCGATGGCAATACCCGCCTCGATGGCAGCAACATGCAGTGCTCCATCGTCTCGCATTCGACTCTCAACAACCCAACATGCCACGCAAAGGCCCCCGCTGGGAAGGTTGGCGACAAGTTCAGGCTCTCCCACGATTTTGGCCTCACATGTCTTCCCAACTCTTTGTACACTCATCCACGCATCTCCCACACACACACACACATATGCCCCATCGGTGTTCTCCTTTGTTTCTGTTCTCTTGCACGCTCTCAGAATCGAACCGCGCATCCATTCTCAATCCTGTCGTGTTGGACGGTGCATTGCGGGAAAGGCGGGGGAATGAGTCACCTTGCACCACGGCTCAGCCAGGGCTCGAGCATGCATACAGAAGAGAAAAAAGGTATTGTTCCATTGGGGGCGGACAAACGCTGTTGTGTAAATCCTGAGGAGAGCTCAATCAGCTGTGTGTAGATAGAAAAAGTTCAAAGAGAAGGGGACCGTGGCGCATGAGACATGGTGTGGGAAGGGCATTTAGAGAGTTGGCTAATGTACGGGGGGAGCGAAACGGCGATGAGAAGAGCAGGAGAGGAGACGAAGAGACTGTCTCATTGGGAATATCGCCTCTTTGAAGAACAGTCGTGTGCAGCTGCATCATCCTGTAATGACCTGGCGAATCTTCCGCGAGGCAAAGGGGTCGAGGGTCGGAATCAGGTGTAAGCCGCAAGGATTGAGAGCAATGCAGTCGATCGATGTCCCTCAAAGAAGCACCGACCGGATCCAGCAAGTCGTTGATGCTCTTGGAATCGAGCGAGACGATGCTCATAGAAGCACGACAGCGGCACCCAGACTGGCACTGATGGCGGTGAGGATGAAAGGCATGTTCCACTCATTGATGACGCTCTGCCTCGAGGCAGCGCCGACCGTATTCGAGTTTCCGTTGGCTGCTCCGGTGTATCCGGGTATGTCGGTGGGAGATAGTATGCTGCCTGGGTTCGCAGTGGGCGTGGGAATGGGACCAGTGGACGATGCAGAGTACCCTGAGATGCTTTGCAATGTTTGTGGTGCAGAGGATGATCCGCCTGCTCCACCTCCAGCAGCCTGCAATGAAGGCAAGGCCCGGACAGAAGTGAAAGTAGAATTCCCTGTTAGGAATGAGTCGCAGATCAAAGCAGGCAAAATGACACTTACGACTGGGGCATAGCCATTGTCATTCGCAACTGGTGTGCTGTAATTCGTGACAACGATGGGAAAGATTGTTGAGTGCCTTGGGAAAATCCAGACCTGCCGTTCGCTCGAGATTCGACTAGCAGCTCACAAAGATGGCACAGTCCCGTCGGCAGCGATGGTTCCGGTGTAAAGATTACCGCTGTGAAGAACAATAAAGAATGAGCGACGATGGGTGATGATCGATCAAGCTATGACAGCTTCCTTTACTCACCTGTTGTCGATTGAAGTCGTGACCGAACCGTAGCCCTGCGCGCTGACAGCCACAGCGACGGTGAGCAGCGTCAAAGCTGAGGCAGTGGTAAGGCGTTGTAGAGTTCGCATTGTGTGTGATTGTGGGCGGCAAGGGATGCTGTCAGGGGCTGTTGATGGCGTGGATTGAAGTAGACTGCAGGCGAAAGTCGAACAGGGAAAGTCCGGATGAGAGCTTGTTCAGAATCAAGGCTACTCAGTGACTCAAAGCAGATGCAAGTCGCAGATGAGTTGAAGTGTTGGTGGATGAGATTGTCGAGGTTGAGGATGAAGATCGATGAGGAGATGCTGTGACCCAACCCAGCGTTGCTTGGTATCGTCTGGGCAGTGCTTCACCTTCATCACAACAACAGCAGCGGTTTGTAATCGGCCGGCTCACCCAGTGTAACAGCAAAAATCGCATTTTCAACAGCGCTTTCCTATCGCAAATTGCTCAACTTTGTGGGCTCAATTATCCGACCCGCCGGCTCGAGCTGTCCGAAAGCTTTAATCCCGACCTCGTCAGGAGCAGCCTGCGGTTCAGCGGAAGGGAGGCGCGTGGGAACTGGGAAGCCGTCTGCTGTGACACCACTTGCCCCCTCGTGATGGACGGGGCTAGCGTACCCGAGCACCGTCCTCGTGGGTGCTGAGCTCTAAAGGGGTGCCTCAGTCAGGGCAACGCGATGCCGCACTAGGCGGATTTCTGCTCGTTCTATAATTGACCCTCCATTGTCTTTGGAAATTGCGCTTCGCTTGGAGAACTCACCACCTCGACGTGCATAAGATCCATAACGGAGGTGACCCATCCTTGACGACCCCTTGCTTGTGTGGCTCTCTGATGATGAAACTCGCTGGAATGCTGAACGTGCTCCTTTGCCCTGTTTGAACTTTGTGCGCCTCCTGCCAGATCGGCTTACTACTCTTTCCCATTTCCAGGCACAGATCTCTTGCTGGATTCGATAGTTCGACACTGACGATCCACCTTTCGCTGCTAATCTTCTGCGTTGCAGATGAGCAACGTCGGCAAGGCAAGGAGTCCGGAGATGTCATTGTTGCTGTCCGCCTAGCGATGACCGCAGCAGGCTGTCATTTTGAAAGACGAATGCACGCTCAGCTATAAAAGCGGGAACATCTGCTCACAGTTCGTTTCGATCCTATAGCTACCTCTACACCTCTGTGCATCGTCTGAACTTCTTCATCATGCAGATCTGCGCCGCTACCGTCGCTGTCTTGGGCCTTGTGTCCGCTGCCTTTGCTGCCTCGGGTGTTCCCTCCAGCACCAACTGCAACGGCCGTACTTACACCTCTGACGATATCTCCACTGCCATCGACGCTGCTGTACAGGACGCTGCCTCTTCCACCTATCCCGATGGATATCCACATCAAGTACTGTCTGAACGACTTGTAGAACTTCTGATTCCGACTCGCGACTGACAGTTTTGACATTATGTGATGCATTGAATCTGCAGTACTACGTCGAGCCCTCCGAGGGTATCACTCTGTCCTGCTCCGGAAGCGGTCCCTACTACGAGTTTCCGCTCGTCAAGAACGGCCCCTACTACTCCACCAAGTCCAACTACGTCTCGCCCGGTCCCGACCGTGTCATCTACACCGGCAACGGAATCTTCTGCGCCGACGTTACACACATCGGCAGCGGCTCATCAACATTCGGACAGTGCGACGATGCTGGCTCCAGCAGCGGCGGCGGATACTACTACAAGCGCCAAGCCGACCACTGATCGCGCTCGCGAAGACCAAAGACGTTCCGAAATGGCTAGAAGTCTAAACTCATTCACTGCCAAATTCTATTTTATCATCCCAACGCATTCCGGCAGCTCGCGTGTCACAGGTGGTACGCTTCTGAGATTCAAACGAGGTAGCGAGATACTGCAAGCAAGATGCATAGAGCAGACATGTGTGTGCGGGAGCAGGGGTGGGAAGATCGCATGAAGCCAAGGACACATCTCAGGGCGCGGACAGGCAGGTCTCCTGTGGAAAGCAATCCTGATGAGTCACCACAATCTCGGTACACGACACCATCGTGGAGCCCTACTTACCATGAAGTTGTCGTACGACATGTGTGCCCATCCGGTTCGGTTGGTGTCAAACCGCTGGAAGCGCTCTGTCAAAGTCTTGAGGGTGACGCAGCACCGGACAAACCTGTAGATATCGAGTCAAGAGTCAGCGATGACCCCTGCCTCAAATGAAAGTCGCGTCATCGAGCACTCACCTCTAAGAAAATGGTAGCATCGTCATCGAGGCGAAAACAAGATGGGGCTCGGGTCAGCTCGTCCATCGTCATACCTGATTCACCTTCGCTTTGAACTCACGTCAAAGGTGATGGAAGGCGCGGATCCGCGGCCTGGAGCAGGCTGCAAACTGCCTGCTGAGCCGGACGACGTTTCGGGGTTAACTGGAAGATGTTCAACATTTGAGCGCGAAGAGAAACACGGGTGACCGAGGGGGGGGGGGGGGGG